>CAJSYZ010000007.1:3982460-4241853 GCA_910574455.1 Trichaptum fuscoviolaceum | reverse complement strand
GGGCACGGTGACTTCAAGTTCAACTTGAAGTTGTGGCACTCACTACTAAGGCTGGCAGGCTGGCACTCAGTTGTCGACTTCAACTTCAAGTTGTTGCTACCACAGGCATAGTACTTGGTGGACATTGAAGATGCTCAACACTGGCCGTAGTCACCATGCCATACAACCAGGCTCGTTAACAGAGAACTTCCTCAGGTTGTCTTACGTCCTGGTGTATTTTCTGTTTAACACTACGTTCTGCTCTCCAGGATTACATCTTGGCCCGCACCCTCCACTATTGATCGCATCCTACGCAATTATCGGAAAAAGGAACAGCCGCTGCCGTAGGATGTACAGTTGAGTTGACACGGGATCATCTTACACACTGGCACTGGCAGCCTAGGGCAGGAACCACTTACAGACACACTTTAACCAATCATCCAAGATGAGTAAGCTCTATAAATATCGTTGATGGCCTCAAGTGACTTTTCAGTAGCGAACTGACGTAGTCATGGCCTCCTCCTCAACTACCACTGTATCCCAACGCCCAAGTCACCGCAGATTCTCTTCTTCACTTTTCTACCAATTTTCAACATCGAATTCCTCCTGCACGTCCCGATTCTCTCCCAACACCATGCGGGACCTTGTACAACTCTGATAGACCTCTTTCTTCCGCCGCGCATCTGCCGACTCGCGCTTTGCCTGTCTCGGCACGCTCAAATTGTTCTATCGGTTTCAACGCCTCGCGCAGCTCGCGTAAAACGTCTGCGCCTTACTTTGTTAGCTCCCTGTGGGTCGACGCGTTTCTACTCGTGCGCCGCTCTAGGCTCGTATGGAAACCAAGGGGGTAGGAGTTCGACCGCTTTTGCAGAGGAACGAAACCACTGCCGTCTACGCAATTTACTGCGCCCCACAGCAGGCGCCCCAATTCTTGACCCAGGATTCTCTCGCAGATTTATTGCCGGACGCGTATCCACACCCCCCACCGACTAAACGCAATGGCGAGCACACATGCGCACGCGTCAACCTCAAAAGCCGTTGACAACACAAACTTCTGCAGCCGATTTGTGATGGTAGAGTGGTTACATCAGTAACCATATATCATGAGTGAACCTTATCCGAGGGACAGGGCTATGCCAGTAGAGCTCATCGTCAAGTGGTGGCTGATGACCAGCTCACTGAGAGCAGGACATTAAAATGGTTGCTGCACTTGCATCAGACGGTCCGCTCCTCTCAGGTTTGAATTGCGAGACGCATCACCGACGTTTCGGATGTGCCAAAGAGGCAAGTTACTGAACCGGCCCTCACAGGCACGAGGAGAGGATGTATGCGTTGCAGTAATCAGTGAGCGAAAGCTACTACTGTACTTCTCGAGTAAGTTGTTCTTTTAATTTTTTGAATCATAATACTCACGGGCTTCTTCAGCTTTGGAGCATCGGCACGGGGAATGTCTATACGTTTTCTCCGAGAACATCTGCATAAGATTTACGCCGAAAAATTATATTGTCTTCTTTTCTTGGGGTGGGGGGTAGGGGGATTGGACACATCCGTTCGCGTATGGAATCTGCAAATGGGTATGATTTTCTTCACATTCCTGTATCCCCGACTCATCGTGACAACTTTCCAGTATGACTCCGACTTTCGTGTCACCGGAAGGAACGATGGCCGCGTCAGCTTCTTCTCGTTCCATCGTTCCTCTTTTCCTCGACCATGAACCTCAAGCTTCAACAATAAGCGGCCACAGGACTGTCGCGCTGAGCAGTCAGTCGGGACGAGTCTCTATCCCTACCCGTCTACTCTCACTTCAGATCCCTGCTCAATCGACATCTAATCTAAGTTCGCCTGGCCTGAGCGGCGTAAAGAGCCAAAAACATGGGGAAAGGATGCTGGAGAGGGAAGGTTGCGAAGTTGCGCGGTCGGATTCGTATATACGGGGCTATGTATCACCGGGCAGTTTGATGCATCCCAATATTCCGCTTGCATGCACAAAGGTCGACAAAGCGACTCACAACTCAATTTGCAAATGCCGCAAAGGGAAAAATATAACTGCATTTTCGACATCATCCAAGTTGTTGTCAACTTGTCGTGTCCCCATTCCTTGCCAAACACCTCTGCCCGCCACCATTGCCGCCTAAAAAAAAACGGAAGAACACTCGGTTTCAATGTGCAGTATGAGATCCATCATCGGCCGACAGCGCAATTCCCTCAGCTCCGAGGACGAGAAAACGCGCCCCTTCATGCAAATTACTCCTTCCGAAGCGGGTTTGGGATGCATTCAAGTTGGCCCATTTCCCATTTTGGCCGCGTTCTAGTTCAAGTTTCGGGTTGATGTACAGGGATGACTGTTGTATGGTGAGTTACTCATGGCTTTCTTCGAAATCCTTCTAGAGCTGATGGAGCAGCTTCTTGTGCAGTGGGTTGTATCCTCCCGACTTCTTCGGAGTTAACATGACTCATTTTCTTGTTCGTTTGTGCTTAAAATGAAAAGAAGCCCTTATAATCAAGTCATCCGGAAGAAATCATTTGTCATCTCCTACTATCAGTTCAACTTGCGGTTTATCCGAGTTCATAGTACAAAGCACTAATAGCTCCCTCTCTCTTTCTAGAAGAATGGGAAATCAGAAAACTGACTTCAACTACTTGTATAAGTGTGAAGTGGGAGCGGGTATTGTCCCCAAGATCATCATCAAGCCATTCCACCGTGAATCATGTTCTCAAATCTTCGTACTATCCTTCTCATCCTCCTCTCCCTTGATTACGCACGCCTGCACCTCCGCACCGTCCTCCGCTTTCAGCTCGTTCAACGGTGGACAGCAAGGGCTCAAACGAAGGTACTTGTTTCATTCATATCAAGATCTGTACACTGACTTGTTGCTAGATACACAAGAAACTGCAAACGTTTCTTGATCTTCTCGGTGTGGTACCACCAACACCTCTCTCCGAATTACATCAATATAGGCTCCATAATATAGTTCCGATACAGTGTCGCACGGGCTTGGATGTGGACAATGCAGTGGGACTGCAATATATGCATCATTGCCACAGGTACCAGCTAGTAGATTTGTCTCGATCGACATCGAGTGGGCAAGTGGCGGAGAAGGGCCCAATCATCGCGTGGACCTCATCCAACTCGCAGTTCAACACCACATTTATCTAGTCAGGACGCATACTCTTACTGACCTTCCCCCTACGTTGGGCGCAACTCCTTGGGGCATGGTACAGTCATGAAAATTTCCGCAGGAATCAACGGTATGAATAACTTATCTTTTCCCTCCTGCGAGGTGGCCTAAAAGAAGAAATGGCAGGTGACGCAGTGCGTATAAAGCGCAAGTTTCGGTGCACCTCTGTGCGCTCCTGTGTCGATCTGACAGATTGGGCACGCGTTGTCTACCCGGAAGTCTGGCCCAAAAACCCGACCTGGTCCCAACTGCTCTTAAACCCTCGTCTCTGGTTCCAGCATCCGACTCCGACTGTCAAGCTCGAAAAAATAGTGGGAGAAGTATTGAGGCTGAACGTCAAGAAGAGTAGTGAGGTCACAATGAGTGACTGGGCAGCTGACGAGCTATCAGCGGCACAAAAAGAGTGTAAGTTATCATTCTGTTGTTCAAGATCAACCATCTTCAAGTTCTCACTTGCATGATCTGCTGTACTGGAATACTAGATGCAGCTATTGACGTTCACAGCACAGTTTGCTGTAGCTTTGGCCCTGAGCCAAAGCCACTCACCCTTACCGGATAAGTACATCAAGAACTTCGAGGCTTGATCTAGTAGGCTGAGGCCCACCAGTAGCAGGTTTGACAAATGTGCTTGAGTTATCGAGTAAATTGTTGTGCGCATGCTCTTGTCTTCAAAGTTGCCAGGAGATTCATGATTAAAATTTATTATTTGAATTGCCTTTTTTTCCCGAATGATCACCGTAGTCTGAGGTATCAAAGTGGTTTGGAAGATGTCGCCAATGGTGTCTGTCTGCTGTTCGGATTGCTTGCCATGATGATGCTTCCAGTGGAGCTTTAAATCTAAAATTGGAACTTGAAGAGTTCAAGTTCAAGTTGCCACCGTGACTCGGACTGCACTTGCACTTGAAACTTGAACTTGAACATTTTTTTACCACTGCGTCCCCTCAACGACACAGTGTACGTTCTCCAGTCTTGTTATGAGCACTTCTCCGCCATCCCCCACCCATTCCATAAGACCACTTATTGGCCTGAACAAGTTATGTTTTATCCTACCCTCAAGCTTGTATTGAACTCGCCTAGACTTCAACATTTCCGAATGAACCAAAAAACGATAGTGTACGTCTGAGAACGTGCTTCTTGCTTGATCTTATCACTCACATTTGTCTTTAGTACCTGGAGAGGAGAAGGTGGGCGGCCTTGTTATAGTGAGAGGAGCTCCGACGTGCACGCTGAAGCGAGCATCTTCTACCTTTCGAACGACACCCGCTGAGGATAGGCCGATACATGTTGCTCACCAACTGTTGTGATCTTCATCAAAAATTAGTAACAATCCTTCGTCTTCAACTAGAGTCCGACACCGCCTTATAGGAAAGGAAGGGCAAGGGCCGTCCGCTGACGATTGAAGAGGTGGCAGAGGACGCTATTGATGAGGGGGCAGATGAACTACACGACCGATCCCGCGCCAGCCTTGCGCATGTGTCCTTGGATGCCCCTCGCTTCACATATCAGTTTCCTGCGCCGAAACCGCCATTGCAACGTAGTAAATCTCGCGTCCGTCAATTGCAGGCTGACGGCCCCGGCCCCCGGCCTCGGAACACCACCTCATACCGTCTTGCGAGACACCTTCATACCTCTAGTTGAATGTGATTACACCTCCGATAGTGAAAAACGCGATGACGCGAGGCGAACATCTTTCCATGAAACAGCTGCCAGCATCTCCCGGCCAATCTCTAGCAAGTCGCCGGAAGGTAGCGTGAACCTAGGCGCTACATCTAGTTCACAAGCATCGGACTACGGTGGCGAACATCTATGAGGGCATGCGAGGGAAGAGAATAAGCGCAACCTTTGAAGCCTCTGGAACTATAAGTACGGACTTCTCTTCTTGCTATTATATTACTAGGCTTATACTGGTTTATTCATCAGCGAAACCACATGCGTCTATTTCGGATACTTTGCTCTTCAAACATATCATATCAACACAGATCTAACCGAAGCTAAATGTGTTAGACAATTATTGATCTGGACAACTTCGCGGGGCGATGGAGCTCGAGACTGTGACTACTAGTACAGCAAATGGGCGGTCAACCTATGCTGCGCTTTTGTCTTGGAGAGAATTGTCTCACTTTTCTTTGACGCAGGTGAACTTTCAAGTGCGTACCATTGTTGTCGCGACTACGACCGTCGCTCGTGGCGACTTGACGCAGGAGATCGTGGGCGTGTCTGTTCAGGGTGATATTCTGGACTTGGCCATCAATGGCATGGTTGACCAGTTGGCTCTCTTCACTGCGGGGGTGACCAAAGTCGCGCGGGAAGTCAGAACGAAAAAACTCGGTGTTCAAGCTGAAATCGAGAATGTTCATGTCACAGCAAAAAATCACGTATGTTTATTTCACTAGCATTCCGCTGAATTGTGTAGTGTGGTTTTTACTGAACGCACTCCGAATAGAATGGCTGTTGACACCATGGCCGGAAACTTGACGACCGAAGTGCGTGGTTTCGCGCAGATCAGTACTGCAGCTACTAGTATAAACGGCGACTTCACGTGTTTCATCACCGTCAAAGGCTCAGGCGAGATGGAATCCTTTGAGACTCATCAAATCAATTAAATTGTGCACTACTTGCGCGAGTCGATTTAGAAGAACGCCGCCGCTCGTGAAGCTGCCGAACTTGCCAGTCGCTCCAAGTTGGAGTTCTTGGCGAACACGTCTCATGAGATTCGACCCCTATGAACGGTATCATTGGCATGAAAGAGTTTACGCTGGATAGCAATTTGAATAAGAGTCAGCGCGAGAGTCTTCTGCTGGTGCATAGTTTGGCTCGGAGTCTGCTATTGATTAATGTCGATATTTTGGATATCTCGAAGAGTAAGCTAATCCGCCGCCGATGCTTCCGAATTCAGTTGCTAATATTTCGATTAATTACTACGTTCGAAGCAGGCAGGATGACGATAGAGCAAGTTTGGTATTCACTGAGACACACGGTTTTCGGTAACCTCAAGACTCTCGTTGTACGACCATCGCAAAACAACCTCGACCTCACATGTGATGTTTACCCAGACATTCCTGATCAGCTCATCGGTGACTCGCTGCATCTGCGCCAGGTCATTACGAACATTGTCGGCAACGCTATCAAGTTCACCTCGAGCAAGGTCGTGTGGAACGGACATGCTGCGCTGTCGTGCCGTCTGGTTGGCATCAAGGACTCGATGGTGAAGGTAGAGTTCTGTCTCACGGATACGGTATCGGTATTACGAAAGGTACAGTGAACTTGATCTGTGGTACGTTCGTGCGAGGGGATGGATCAACCACTCGAGTGAGCTCTTCTCGAATAGTCATTTGTTCCGGCCTGTAGTGGTCTTACTTTCTTAAATCTAGGACTACGGTGGTGCTGTCCTTGGTCAATCAGTATCGAAGTGAGTTGTGTCGCTGATGAATAAGACGATGTGAGTTGAGAGCGAGCTGGGCAAGGGAAGTTCACGACCACCTCCTAAATCAGCCAGTTGTCCACCGAGAACGTACTTTCGATGATCCAGGCATTCGCGAAGCAGAAAATCCGGCTTGCCAATACGCTGGACGACCGAACAGGTGTAGTGATGCGTATCACAGAGCTTATTCTGAAGCCTTACGACGTGAGCGAAGTTGCAGATAATGAGTGTTGCCTACATATCGATGGGATACTTGTTGATTCGCTGACGGCCGTAAGTCATCTTGTTAAAGTGCATTCGAGCTACAGTATAAAGCCTTACTCAAACACTTTTCGGATGATCCAGAAGGAACAAACCAGGAGTATGAACACTTGCGATATATACCGATCGTTCTGGGCGTCAGACCAAAACTCCCTATTGAACAAACAACTGCCAGACCGAGATCTACCCCCACTTCCCACCGGAGGCAATCTGCTTCTCAAGGATGTAGAAGCAGAGCTAGATCGATAGGTTGCGGTGACGAGAATTGACACGAGCGGCTACGGCGGACCATTCAAGGTGGAGGGTAATTCAAGAACATGGACCTTGAGGGAAAATGATCAGAACGTGCGCAATCGGACAAGAGAGAAATTGCTTTCGGAACAGATTGAAAATAGTATGTCCGAGTCCTCCGAAAACCCGTAGTAAGAACTCTGGAATTTATGTTTGACAATTGTTTCAGGGCGTCAGGAAGAATATGCCACTTGGGCGGAAGTCGGACAATTCTCGAAGCGCACAAGGCAAATGTGCTTGAGTCGCTCAGCCAACAACGAAAAGCATGAACATCCTTATCAGCGAAGGCGAGAGGAAAGCAGCGCGCAGCCTACAATACTGGCGTACTGAATTACTGGTGTACTGATTTGTACTTACTATGACATTTGAATTGTACATGCTTGTACTTAGTCTTTACTTATGCTTGACTGACCTCCTGATGTACTGACGTACTGAGTGTGTCCTGAAAATTGGCTTATTTCAGTGTGTTCAGGCCATCAGTTGATTTCAGACAGGCATAGCAACATATCAGTAGATTTCAGACAGGCATAGCAACCCTTCAGTCCATTTAAGGCAGCGTCAGGACGCGTCAGTCGCCTTAAGCAAAAAAGTAGTTTCCCTGATGCTTACCCACGCCTACCGCCGCCGCGCCGCGGCCTGCTCGCCCTCATCTTCTCATCTCCCGCTCTTGCGGATCCCACCTCGCCGTACGATGCTTTGCACGGCATTTCAAAATTCGCTCAAAGGCCGCCAGAGCCGCCGATATGCTGCCTCACACCTCGGCCTTCAAATGAACTTGCGGAGGAAATCGACGATTGGAAAGCGAAGCAGGCTCAGATGCACGAGAACGATAGTTCTAGTCGAGATACAGGCAAGGGTGTTTGCCAACGCTCCCAATGTCAATAGCTCGCAACAACACTCTTCTGAGCCTCAAACAGAACTCCAGCCGTCTGCGCCGGAGCCAGCGCCATCACCGCACTTCGGGGTTCCTCTGATTGACAGGTTCAACTATGCCGACCTTGACTGCTCAGCTCGTATACGTGGGTCACATCGTTCAGCAAAACATGCCATATCTATTCTTTCCTCGAAGAAGGATAGGTACATGCTCAGCCCTTGCAAGACTCCTGGAGAGCAGCAATATGTTGTAGTTGAGCTATGCGAGGACATCCGAATTGATACCGTGCAGTTTGCAAACTTCGAATTCTTCTCTGGAGTGGTCAAGGAGTTCAGTGTTAGTGTCGCTCAGACAGACACGCCAGACCCGGCTGCATGGACTCCAGCTGGGAGATACACAGCGAAGAATATCCGTGGAATTCAGGTGCGCCAGTTGCGTTCTCTCATAAATACGATGTTGACAGACTTCATTCAGTCTTTCCATCCACCGATTTCCCTACGAGACTTCTACCGGTACATTCGAATTGACTTCCACTCGCACTATGGGAACGAATTTTACTGCCCACTATCTCTTCTACGGGTATATGGCCTTACGCACCTTGACGCTTGGAAATGGGACCTTTGGGAAGAGGAATCTCAGAAGAAGCGTGGCGAGATCGAGGAGCCCGTACAAGCTCCTGTCATATCTCCTCCAATTCCTAACGACGCGGTGGCGATGGCAAAGAGACGGTTGGCGAAACGAATGAGAAGAGAGACAAAGCACCGGAAACAATAGCAGAAGGAGAGGCCTCGGTTTGTGAGCACTCTCGTTCCTGCGACAAAATTATCTACGCCTCCCTCGAGCGAAATCAGAGAGGCCAGCGCGAAATCGCAGTCTCCTTCGACAGTCTCTGATTCATCGTCAATCGTAACGAGTTTCTCGCAAGTCTCAAGCCAAGTTCTGCCTGTTTCCTCGCCATTCATTGTCGATACCAGCAGTTCCTCGTCAGCTATCATCGAGTCTTCTGCCTCTGAATCCTCACATGCTACTCAAGTGGCTGCATCGTCCGTATCAGTATCTAAACCCATTCTCATCCCGACCATTGTCCCACATGATTCAAGAGTACCCGCTGTTGTCGGTGCTGGTGAATCAATATATCGCACAATTATGACTCGCCTAGGGGCCCTCGAAATGAATGCAACGCTCTACCTTCGGTATGTCGAAGAGCAGACACGTTCCATGCGCGAGGCTCTTCGCCGCCTGGAGGAGGACCTCGGTCGATTGGAAGGGATAGGGAAAGCACACGCCCAGCATATGCAGCGTGCTACAGAAGACTGGGCCGCCCAGCGCCGCCGACTTGAACGAGAGCATGGAGAACTCGAACGGCGCTTTAGCCACCTTGCAGATGAAGTTGTGCTCGAAAAGAGGCTAGGAATTGCACAGCTCTGCCTCTTGCTGACTGTGCTGGTGTTCATGGCTCTGACCCGCGGGTCGAGAGGGGAGACCTTGATCGCGTCCAGCAGTCGGAGGGACTCGCTGCGAGAATGGGGTAGACGGCATTTGAGTAGCCTCAGTGGTGGAGAGTGGACGAAATTTGGTGGGAGGACAAGGAGCCCGACTCCGACACCGAGGAATCCGAATGTTAAGAACTTGAAGCCCACGATCGTTGTCCGAGATGACGGCGAAAGGGTGCCTTTCCCTGCTTCCTCTCGCGTTGACGAGGACCGGACGCCGCAGCGCAGGACGCCTGTCCAGTCCTTATCGTCTCCCAGCAAGCCTCGTTTACCTACACACATTCGTTCACCCGTCCCCCGACACCTCGTTGCTCACCGACCGGGTACACCATCATCGATCTCATATCACGGACACTCTCCGCGTTCGCCTAACCTTGTTTCTTCCTTCGGCCACAACAACGGCGTGGCTAGCGGTCTGAATAGCTTGGGTCGTCCGCGCCTCCGTCGATCGAGCTCGCATAACTCGCCCGCTGCAGGACTTGGCGTGGTGCAGTCGTTCTCAGTCGGTCCTTCCCCGCTCAGCGCGAAGAAGTGGGCGAAGAGCGCTCACTTGCACGAGATCCGTCCATCGCGAACACCCCGAGTGGGTTCAACTTCAGCGACGGAGAACGACCCAGTGCAGGCCGCGCAAGGTGGACTGCAGGCTTTAGTCGAAATGAGCCCGACGAGGGGCGAGGACAGCAAAAGCCCGAGTGACGTCTTTTGGCCCTCGATGCAAGGAGTCGTCTTTCGCGAGCCTGTTGCTCCCTTACAAACGGCGACAGGGCTGACCCTCCACTCTCAATGGCATTCGTCGCGAAGCCCTACAAAGTTTCAGGATATCGATACAGAGTCTGAGAGCTGGATAGACACGGATGTTGAGGGTTCTGACACGGGCGAATCATAGTTTACTTGTGGTTCGATTGTTTATACTTCGCAATATGTACATTAATCAACATTCGAAGACATTACTTGTGATACATGCTTCAATAACAGTCTATCCGTGAAGAAGAATCTCTAAATACAAGGTTGGTAAAAAAAACATGGCCTCCTCTGCGAGAAGTCGCTCAGCCTCGAGCACAGCCATGCATGCCAGTGCGCAGACGAGCATCAAAGGTGTATTCTTTGATGCAGGTCTCCGTCCGCGAGTCTGTTTGTAGTTGTCCGCGGACGATTGCTGTTGCTGGCATCGCCGCATTGCGAGGACGCGACCATCGAGGGCCAGTACTAGTGTTGTGAATGCGCAATTTGTTGAGACTTCGAGGGCACAGGTAACAAACGATGATAGCCTTTAAGCTCATAAACTTCGGGGCTAAAAATTCATTTCGCCATGATCTTCGAAGCGCGCAGTTCATCGCGTCACAAGAATGGCCTCTTCGCCGTAGAATCGAAAGGAAGATGGGTACAGCACCATTGCTTGCGGCGATCTTCGAAGCGCGCAGTTCATCGCGTCACACAAGAACGGCCTCTTCGCCAATGGAAAATGGGTACAGCACCATCGCATACGGCGCATTATAGATCGGTACATCACCATCGCATGCGCTGATGCCATAAATGTATTTGCCTTGAGGTTCAGACGCTTCGCACTCGCTGCTCGGGCATTCTCAGCAATCGACAGGATCGGACAGAATGTGCTGTAGACGTACCTTCAATGTCACCATCACCGCTCCATCTGCGCGTCGCAATACCCTGGTCCTACATTCGAGATAAAAAGTGTTCACACATGTCTTCGGATGTCTGGTATAGGCGACAGTTGAGGTCAAATTTGCAAGTGGTAGTGGTACGGACGCAAGTCACGACGGCGCGGACGGCGCTTCAGGGACAGACGCCAATCTTGAAAGCTCACGGACACAAGTTACAAGTGCTTACAACAAGAAAGCACTCAAAGTAGGACCATTTCGGTGAGTTGCTGTCAGTCTAGGGTCCGATCAGACTCATTTCTCAGTTTTGAACCATTGCGCAGACAGCGCGCAATCGCGTCTTGCGCAAGTCATAGTAGGATCTCCTTGTTCTTCACGGGCGACTTTAAGATTCATTCGCAATGCAAATGCGCGACAAACTTGAGATGGTCTTGGGTAAGGTTGCGCACGCAGTCAGACAATAAACTAATTCAAGTTAGAAATCAACAAATCCTGTAATCAGATTGCACTTACCATTGTATATAGTAATAACAACTATGAGTGAAATGTTAGCTTTAGCATTGACTACGAAAACCAGGAGACACTTACAGTGTGTGCACACAGGAGAGCTGCGAGAGACGAGGGAAGAGGGCAAAGAGCCTGAGGAACTTGGGGATAGATTGGGCCAGTATTTATACCTTTTGAAAGCTCTAGACAGATAATAGAGACGGCCGATACTCACCGACTCATTGAAAAAGCCAAGCGAAGAAGAATGGCTCATTTCTGCAGTGTCCGGGCATACGTCCGGATGAGTGTTTCGAGCGCCGTGCAGCTGTCCCGCCTGTCCCGTCCCTCAAACCACCTCCAGTGACCTCCAGCAGCACCATGAGACCTCTCCAGCACCCTCCAATCCTCCAGAAAGCACCCAGAAAGCTCAGAATATGCCAAATGCACTCTCTGTGCAGATGGCAAAGTGCTCGCAAAAATACAGCCTCCGGGCATTGCAGACAGCGGCTACGCAGTAGCGCCATTCCCACAGCATAGCCGAGACCCTGAACCCCTGGTTTCTGATGCGAAAAGAGCGAGGCGAAGTATGGAAGATGTCTTCCGAGTGAATGGGAGGTACGAGCCGTGCTGCACTTGCACGGCTTGCTCGGGTCGAGTTCGTGAGCTGGGGGGAGGCGGGGTGGTGTATCTTCGAGCCTTGGGGTCTATAGTTGATATATCAGTAGTCATTGTTGCAGCACAGAACTTAGGTATGTTTTCAATGTGTGTTGAACAGGCCTACAGCAGCTTGGAGGAGCTCACCCGGAGATTCTGCAATTTGGACAGTTTTGCTCGCACATTTCGCTTATCGGGTGGTATTACGTCCAGCCTAGAAGCCTTCCAAGTGTTTCAGGACCTTCCATCAGACGTGGATAGTGTCCCGAGCATTGCAAGCCTTGGAAGGAGGTGCGAGAGGCCGGGAGAGCACTCACCTCTCTGTGTCTGGATTTCGGGGCTGAGATGCAGGGAAGCATAGACTTGCATGCTGGTGTAGTGGCCTATGGTGATGGAAAGCTGAATTCCAGAGGTTGTGAGCAATGAGATAGGTTCAATGGCCTGCTCGCAGGTCATGGTTGCAGAGCAGGAGGTTGGGCCAGGATTGGTAGCACGCATTGACCCTGCTTACGTAATCAACTCCGAGTCCGGCCGGTGCAAATTATCTCAGTTTCTCCTTCGATTGCATTGGTTTTAGATACCAGAGTTAATCTGTATTATAGAAGAGAGAGCTTGACATTAAAATAATCAAAATATCTGAGGGAATGAGCCCGAAACTCGACCCTGAGCACTTTAAGCGAGCTTTGAGCTTGTCTTGCCCAACTCTTTCCGGTGAGCACCTTCTAACTCATGTTCCGAGGACACCAAAGATGACAATGTATATATGTTTTTGCTCCCGGCGAGCGGCATCAGGACAGCAAGCTTTCAAGCCCAGAGAGCAATGTCAGGACAGCAAGACTCAAGGCCGAAGATGACAATGTATATATGTTTTTGCTTCCGGTGAGCAAGGTCCATTCAAGGGCGGCTAACCTTACCGTGACATGTTCTGAATTTGAGCCACATCGGGGCAGCAAGCGCAATTGAGACTTGCGCAAGATAGCAATATATATATGTTTTTTCTTCCGGCGAGCAATGAGTCTTGCGCTTGTCGCAAATGCACTCTGTTGCAGTTGATGCCAAATACACAATCAATTGAACAAGACCATGTCTTTTGCAAAAGTGCTAGCATAAGTATTGCAAAGTGGAGACTCTCTCTGCCAGCGGTTCAGCCATCCGTTGTAGTCTTGAAAGCACCCATCTGCAAGAGCTAACTTCTTCATTGTAGTGTAGGTCTGAAAGCAAAAGGAGTGTTTGTTTAACATCTCAATAATATCTTGAAGCAGGAGAGCTTGAAGCAGGCAGTCTTGAGGAGGAGAGAATTGTAGGGCTTGAGTGCAAGAGAAGAAGTGGCCGCGCGTCGCGGACATGTAATCCTAAATTTTCTCTCCCGCTTCGCATCCCACTACATCGCTTATTGCTAGCCATGCCTCGCGTACTTATGCGCAAATTAGTATGCGCCAGTCTCCAAGAGAGCTACATACGACATTTTTCGACTTTCTAGCCAATGCTGGCCTTTCCATTTGCTTTTACTAACAAATTCATTGGATCCAATGTCGTGCAGATCTCTCGACCCTTCAGCGACCACCAGCTATCTGTACTGGCCCGGGACTTACCCACGCCTACCGCCGCCGCGCCGCCGGCCTGCTCGCCCTCATCTTCTCATCTCCCGCTCTTGCGGATCCCACCTCGCCGTACGATGCTTTGCACGGCATTTCAAAATTCGCTCAAAGGCCGCCAGAGCCGCCGATATGCTGCCTCACACCTCGGCCTTCAAATGAACTTGCGGAGGAAATCGACGATTGGAAAGCGAAGCAGGCTCAGATGCACGAGAACGATAGTTCTAGTCGAGATACAGGCAGGGTGTTTGCCAACGCTCCCAATGTCAATAGCTCGCAACAACACTCTTCTGAGCCTCAAACAGAACTCCAGCCGTCTGCGCCGGAGCCAGCGCCATCACCGCACTTCGGGGTTCCTCTGATTGACAGGTTCAACTATGCCGACCTTGACTGCTCAGCTCGTATACGTGGGTCACATCGTTCAGCAAAACATGCCATATCTATTCTTTCCTCGAAGAAGGATAGGTACATGCTCAGCCCTTGCAAGACTCCTGGAGAGCAGCAATATGTTGTAGTTGAGCTATGCGAGGACATCCGAATTGATACCGTGCAGTTAGCAAACTTCGAATTCTTCTCTGGAGTGGTCAAGGAGTTTAGTGTTAGTGTCGCTCAGACAGACACGCCAGACCCGGCTGCATGGACTCCAGCTGGGAGATACACAGCGAAGAATATCCGTGGAATTCAGGTGCGCCAGTTGCGTTCTCTCATAAATACGATGTTGACAGACTTCATTCAGTCTTTCCATCCACCGATTTCCCTACGAGACTTCTACCGGTACATTCGAATTGACTTCCACTCGCACTATGGGAACGAATTTTACTGCCCACTATCTCTTCTACGGGTATATGGCCTTACGCACCTTGACGCTTGGAAATGGGACCTTTGGGAAGAGGAATCTCAGAAGAAGCGTGGCGAGATCGAGGAGCCCGTACAAGCTCCTGTCATATCTCCTCCAATTCCTAACGACGCGGTGGCGATGGCAAAAGAGACGGTTGGCGAAACGAATGAGAAGAGAGACAAAGCACCGGAAACAATAGCAGAAGGAGAGGCCTCGGTTGTGAGCACTCTCGTTCCTGCGACAAAATTATCTACGCCTCCCTCGAGCGAAATCAGAGAGGCCAGCGCGAAATTGCAGTCTCCTTCGACAGTCTCTGATTCATCGTCAATCGTAACGAGTTTCTCGCAAGTCTCAAGCCAAGTTCTGCCTGTTTCCTCGCCAGTCATTGTCGATACCAGCAGTTCCTCGTCAGCTATCATCGAGTCTTCTGCCTCTGAATCCTCACATGCTACTCAAGTGGCTGCATCGTCCGTATCAGTATCTAAACCCATTCTCATCCCGACCATTGTCCCACATGATTCAAGAGTACCCGCTGTTGTCGGCGCTGGTGAATCAATATATCGCACAATTATGACTCGCCTAGGGGCCCTCGAAATGAATGCAACGCTCTACCTTCGGTATGTCGAAGAGCAGACACGTTCCATGCGCGAGGCTCTTCGCCGCCTGGAGGAGGACCTCGGTCGATTGGAAGGGATAGGGAAAGCACACGCCCAGCATATGCAGCGTGCCACAGAAGACTGGGCCGCCCAGCGCCGCCGACTTGAACGAGAGCATGGAGAACTCGAACGGCGCTTTAGCCACCTTGCAGATGAAGTTGTGCTCGAAAAGAGGCTAGGAATTGCACAGCTCTGCCTCTTGCTGACTGTGTTGGTGTTCATGGCTCTGACCCGCGGGTCGAGAGGGGAGACCTTGATCGCGTCCAGCAGTCGGAGGGACTCGCTGCGAGAATGGGGTAGACGGCATTTGAGTAGCCTCAGTGGTGGAGAGTGGACGAAATTTGGTGGGAGGACAAGGAGCCCGACTCCGACACCGAAGAATCCGAATGTTAAGAACTTGAAGCCCACGATCGTTGTCCGAGATGACGGCGAAAGGGTGCCTTTCCCTGCTTCCTCTCGCGTTGACGAGGACCGGACGCCGCAGCGCAGGACGCCTGTCCAGTCCTTATCGTCTCCCAGCAAGCCTCGTTTACCTACACACATTCGTTCACCCGTCCCCCGACACCTCGTTGCTCACCGACCGGGTACACCATCATCGATCTCATATCACGGACACTCTCCGCGTTCGCCTAACCTTGTTTCTTCCTTCGGCCACAACAACGGCGTGGCTAGCGGTCTGAATAGCTTGGGTCGTCCGCGCCTCCGTCGATCGAGCTCGCATAACTCGCCCGCTGCAGGACTTGGCGTGGTGCAGTCGTTCTCAGTCGGTCCTTCCCCGCTCAGCGCGAAGAAGTGGGCGAAGAGCGCTCACTTGCACGAGATCCGTCCATCGCGAACACCCCGAGTGGGTTCAACTTCAGCGACGGAGAACGACCCAGTGCAGGCTGCGCAAGGTGGACTGCAGGCTTTAGTCGAAATGAGCCCGACGAGAGGCGAGGACAGCAAAAGCCCGAGTGACGTCTTTTGGCCCTCGATGCAAGGAGTCGTCTTTCGCGAGCCTCTTGCTCCCTTACAAACGGCGACAGGGCTGACCCTCCACTCTCAATGGCATTCGTCGCGAAGCCCTACAAAGTTTCAGGATATCGATACAGAGTCTGAGAGCTGGATAGACACGGATGTTGAGGGTTCTGACGCGGGCGAATCATAGTTTTACTTGTAGTTCAATTGTTTATACTTCGCAATATGTACATTAATCAACATTCGAAGACATGCTTCAATAACAGTCTATCCGTGAAGAAGAATCTCTAAATACAAGGATGGTAAAAAAAAAACATGGCCTCCTCTGCGAGAAGTCGCTCAGCCTCGAGCGCAGCCATGCATGCCAGTGCGCAGACGAGCATCAAAGGTGTATTCTTTGATGCTGGTCTCCGTCCGCGAGTCTGTTTGTAGTTGTCCGCGGACGATTGCTGTTGCTGGCATCGCCGCATTGCGAGGACGCGACCATCGAGGGCCAGTACTAGTGTTGTGAATGCGCAATTTGTTGAGACTTCGAGGGCACAGGTAACAAAGGATGATAGCCTTTAAGCTCATAAACTTCGGGGCTAAGAATTCATTTCGCCATGATCTTCGAAGCGCGCAGTTCATCGCGTCACAAGAATGGCCTCTTCGCCGTAGAATCCAAAGGAAGATGGGTACAGCACCATTGCTTGCGGCGATCGTCGAAGCTCGCAGTTCATCGCGTCACACAAGAACGGCATCTTCGCCGTAGAATCCAATGGAAAATGGGTACAGCACCATCGCATACGGCGCATTACAGCACCAGTGCTTGCGGCGATCTTTGAAGCGCGCAGTTCATCGCGTCACATAAGAACGGCCTCTTCGCCGCAGAATTCAATGGAAGATGGGTACAGCACCATCGCATGCGCTGATGCCATAAATGTATTTGCCTTGAGGTTCAGACGCTTCGCACTCGCTGCTCGGGCATTCTTAGCAATCGACAGGATCGGACAGAATGTGCTGTAGACGTACCTTCAATGTCACCATCACCGCTCCATCTGTGCATCGCAATACCCTGGTCCTACATTCGAGATAAAAAGTGTTCACACATGTCTTCGGATGTCTGGTATAGGCGACAGTTGAGGTCACATTTGCAAGTGGTAGTGGTACGGACGCAAGTCACGACGGCGCGGACGGCGCTTCAGGGACAGACGCCAATCTTGAAAGCTCACGGACACAAGTTACAAGTGCTTACAACAAGAAAGCACTCAAAGTAGGACCATTTCGGTGAGTTGCTGTCAGTCTAGGGTCCGATCAGACTCATTTCTCAGTTTCGAACCATTGCGCAGACAGCGCGCAATCGCGTCTTGCGCAAGTCATAGTAGGATCTCCTTGTTCTTCACGGGCGACTTTAAGATTCATTCGCAATGCAAATGCGCGACAAACTTGAGATGGTCTTGGGTAAGGTTGCGCACGCAGTCAGACAATAAACTAATTCAAGTTAGAAATCAACAAATCCTGTAATCAGATTGCACTTACCATTGTATATAGTAATAACAACTATGAGTGAAATGTTAGCTTTAGCATTGACTACGAAAACCAGGAGACACTTACAGTGTGTGCACACAGGAGAGCTGCGAGAGACGAGGGAAGAGGGCAAAGAGCCTGAGGAACTTGGGGATAGATTGGGCCAGTATTTATACCTTTTGAAAGCTCTAGACAGATAATAGAGACGGCCGATACTCACCGACTCATTGAAAAAGCCAAGCGAAGAAGAATGGCTCATTTCTGCAGTGTCCGGGCATACGTCCGGATGAGTGTTTCGAGCGCCGTGCAGCTGTCCCGCCTGTCCCGTCCCTCAAACCACCTCCAGTGACCTCCAGCAGCACCATGAGACCTCTCCAGCACCCTCCAATCCTCCAGAAAGCACCCAGAAAGCTCAGAATATGCCAAATGCACTCTCTGTGCAGATGGCAAAGTGCTCGCAAAAATACAGCCTCCGGGCATTGCAGACAGCGGCTACGCAGTAGCGCCATTCCCACAGCATAGCCGAGACCCTGAACCCCTGGTTTCTGATGCGAAAAGAGCGAGGCGAAGTATGGAAGATGTCTTCCGAGTGAATGGGAGGTACGAGCCGTGCTGCACTTGCACGGCTTGCTCGGGTCGAGTTCGTGAGCTGGGGGGAGGCGGGGTGGTGTATCTTCGAGCCTTGGGGTCTATAGTTGATATATCAGTAGTCATTGTTGCAGCACAGAACTTAGGTATGTTTTCAATGTGTGTTGAACAGGCCTACAGCAGCTTGGAGGAGCTCACCCGGAGATTCTGCAATTTGGACAGTTTTGCTCGCACATTTCGCTTATCGGGTGGTATTACGTCCAGCCTAGAAGCCTTCCAAGTGTTTCAGGACCTTCCATCAGACGTGGATAGTGTCCCGAGCATTGCAAGCCTTGGAAGGAGGTGCGAGAGGCCGGGAGAGCACTCACCTCTCTGTGTCTGGATTTCGGGGCTGAGATGCAGGGAAGCATAGACTTGCATGCTGGTGTAGTGGCCTATGGTGATGGAAAGCTGAATTCCAGAGGTTGTGAGCAATGAGATAGGTTCAATGGCCTGCTCGCAGGTCATGGTTGCAGAGCAGGAGGTTGGGCCAGGATTGGTAGCACGCATTGACCCTGCTTACGTAATCAACTCCGAGTCCGGCCGGTGCAAATTATCTCAGTTTCTCCTTCGATTGCATTGGTTTTAGATACCAGAGTTAATCTGTATTATAGAAGAGAGAGCTTGACATTAAAATAATCAAAATATCTGAGGGAATGAGCCCGAAACTCGACCCTGAGCACTTTAAGCGAGCTTTTGAGCTTGTCTTGCCCAACTCTTTCCGGTGAGCACCTTCTAACTCATGTTCCGAGGACACCAAAGATGACAATGTATATATGTTTTTGCTCCCGGCGAGCGGCATCAGGACAGCAAGCTTTCAAGCCCAGAGAGCAATGTCAGGACAGCAAGACTCAAGGCCGAAGATGACAATGTATATATGTTTTTGCTTCCGGTGAGCAAGGTCCATTCAAGGGCGGCTAACCTTACCGTGACATGTTCTGAATTTGAGCCACATCGGGGCAGCAAGCGCAATTGAGACTTGCGCAAGATAGCAATATATATATGTTTTTTCTTCCGGCGAGCAATGAGTCTTGCGCTTGTCGCAAATGCACTCTGTTGCAGTTGATGCCAAATACACAATCAATTGAACAAGACCATGTCTTTTGCAAAAGTGCTAGCATAAGTATTGCAAAGTGGAGACTCTCTCTGCCAGCGGTTCAGCCATCCGTTGTAGTCTTGAAAGCACCCATCTGCAAGAGCTAACTTCTTCATTGTAGTGTAGGTCTGAAAGCAAAAGGAGTGTTTGTTTAACATCTCAATAATATCTTGAAGCAGGAGAGCTTGAAGCAGGCAGTCTTGAGGAGGAGAGAATTGTAGGGCTTGAGTGCAAGAGAAGAAGTGGCCGCGCGTCGCGGACATGTAATCCTAAATTTTCTCTCCCGCTTCGCATCCCACTACATCGCTTATTGCTAGCCATGCCTCGCGTACTTATGCGCAAATTAGTATGCGCCAGTCTCCAAGAGAGCTACATACGACATTTTTCGACTTTCTAGCCAATGCTGGCCTTTCCATTTGCTTTTACTAACAAATTCATTGGATCCAATGTCGTGCAGATCTCTCGACCCTTCAGCGACCACCAGCTATCTGTACTGGCCCGGGACTTACCCACGCCTACCGCCGCCGCGCCGCCGGCCTGCTCGCCCTCATCTTCTCATCTCCCGCTCTTGCGGATCCCACCTCGCCGTACGATGCTTTGCACGGCATTTCAAAATTCGCTCAAAGGCCGCCAGAGCCGCCGATATGCTGCCTCACACCTCGGCCTTCAAATGAACTTGCGGAGGAAATCGACGATTGGAAAGCGAAGCAGGCTCAGATGCACGAGAACGATAGTTCTAGTCGAGATACAGGCAGGGTGTTTGCCAACGCTCCCAATGTCAATAGCTCGCAACAACACTCTTCTGAGCCTCAAACAGAACTCCAGCCGTCTGCGCCGGAGCCAGCGCCATCACCGCACTTCGGGGTTCCTCTGATTGACAGGTTCAACTATGCCGACCTTGACTGCTCAGCTCGTATACGTGGGTCACATCGTTCAGCAAAACATGCCATATCTATTCTTTCCTCGAAGAAGGATAGGTACATGCTCAGCCCTTGCAAGACTCCTGGAGAGCAGCAATATGTTGTAGTTGAGCTATGCGAGGACATCCGAATTGATACCGTGCAGTTAGCAAACTTCGAATTCTTCTCTGGAGTGGTCAAGGAGTTTAGTGTTAGTGTCGCTCAGACAGACACGCCAGACCCGGCTGCATGGACTCCAGCTGGGAGATACACAGCGAAGAATATCCGTGGAATTCAGGTGCGCCAGTTGCGTTCTCTCATAAATACGATGTTGACAGACTTCATTCAGTCTTTCCATCCACCGATTTCCCTACGAGACTTCTACCGGTACATTCGAATTGACTTCCACTCGCACTATGGGAACGAATTTTACTGCCCACTATCTCTTCTACGGGTATATGGCCTTACGCACCTTGACGCTTGGAAATGGGACCTTTGGGAAGAGGAATCTCAGAAGAAGCGTGGCGAGATCGAGGAGCCCGTACAAGCTCCTGTCATATCTCCTCCAATTCCTAACGACGCGGTGGCGATGGCAAAAGAGACGGTTGGCGAAACGAATGAGAAGAGAGACAAAGCACCGGAAACAATAGCAGAAGGAGAGGCCTCGGTTGTGAGCACTCTCGTTCCTGCGACAAAATTATCTACGCCTCCCTCGAGCGAAATCAGAGAGGCCAGCGCGAAATTGCAGTCTCCTTCGACAGTCTCTGATTCATCGTCAATCGTAACGAGTTTCTCGCAAGTCTCAAGCCAAGTTCTGCCTGTTTCCTCGCCAGTCATTGTCGATACCAGCAGTTCCTCGTCAGCTATCATCGAGTCTTCTGCCTCTGAATCCTCACATGCTACTCAAGTGGCTGCATCGTCCGTATCAGTATCTAAACCCATTCTCATCCCGACCATTGTCCCACATGATTCAAGAGTACCCGCTGTTGTCGGCGCTGGTGAATCAATATATCGCACAATTATGACTCGCCTAGGGGCCCTCGAAATGAATGCAACGCTCTACCTTCGGTATGTCGAAGAGCAGACACGTTCCATGCGCGAGGCTCTTCGCCGCCTGGAGGAGGACCTCGGTCGATTGGAAGGGATAGGGAAAGCACACGCCCAGCATATGCAGCGTGCCACAGAAGACTGGGCCGCCCAGCGCCGCCGACTTGAACGAGAGCATGGAGAACTCGAACGGCGCTTTAGCCACCTTGCAGATGAAGTTGTGCTCGAAAAGAGGCTAGGAATTGCACAGCTCTGCCTCTTGCTGACTGTGTTGGTGTTCATGGCTCTGACCCGCGGGTCGAGAGGGGAGACCTTGATCGCGTCCAGCAGTCGGAGGGACTCGCTGCGAGAATGGGGTAGACGGCATTTGAGTAGCCTCAGTGGTGGAGAGTGGACGAAATTTGGTGGGAGGACAAGGAGCCCGACTCCGACACCGAAGAATCCGAATGTTAAGAACTTGAAGCCCACGATCGTTGTCCGAGATGACGGCGAAAGGGTGCCTTTCCCTGCTTCCTCTCGCGTTGACGAGGACCGGACGCCGCAGCGCAGGACGCCTGTCCAGTCCTTATCGTCTCCCAGCAAGCCTCGTTTACCTACACACATTCGTTCACCCGTCCCCCGACACCTCGTTGCTCACCGACCGGGTACACCATCATCGATCTCATATCACGGACACTCTCCGCGTTCGCCTAACCTTGTTTCTTCCTTCGGCCACAACAACGGCGTGGCTAGCGGTCTGAATAGCTTGGGTCGTCCGCGCCTCCGTCGATCGAGCTCGCATAACTCGCCCGCTGCAGGACTTGGCGTGGTGCAGTCGTTCTCAGTCGGTCCTTCCCCGCTCAGCGCGAAGAAGTGGGCGAAGAGCGCTCACTTGCACGAGATCCGTCCATCGCGAACACCCCGAGTGGGTTCAACTTCAGCGACGGAGAACGACCCAGTGCAGGCTGCGCAAGGTGGACTGCAGGCTTTAGTCGAAATGAGCCCGACGAGAGGCGAGGACAGCAAAAGCCCGAGTGACGTCTTTTGGCCCTCGATGCAAGGAGTCGTCTTTCGCGAGCCTCTTGCTCCCTTACAAACGGCGACAGGGCTGACCCTCCACTCTCAATGGCATTCGTCGCGAAGCCCTACAAAGTTTCAGGATATCGATACAGAGTCTGAGAGCTGGATAGACACGGATGTTGAGGGTTCTGACGCGGGCGAATCATAGTTTTACTTGTAGTTCAATTGTTTATACTTCGCAATATGTACATTAATCAACATTCGAAGACATGCTTCAATAACAGTCTATCCGTGAAGAAGAATCTCTAAATACAAGGATGGTAAAAAAAAAACATGGCCTCCTCTGCGAGAAGTCGCTCAGCCTCGAGCGCAGCCATGCATGCCAGTGCGCAGACGAGCATCAAAGGTGTATTCTTTGATGCTGGTCTCCGTCCGCGAGTCTGTTTGTAGTTGTCCGCGGACGATTGCTGTTGCTGGCATCGCCGCATTGCGAGGACGCGACCATCGAGGGCCAGTACTAGTGTTGTGAATGCGCAATTTGTTGAGACTTCGAGGGCACAGGTAACAAAGGATGATAGCCTTTAAGCTCATAAACTTCGGGGCTAAGAATTCATTTCGCCATGATCTTCGAAGCGCGCAGTTCATCGCGTCACAAGAATGGCCTCTTCGCCGTAGAATCCAAAGGAAGATGGGTACAGCACCATTGCTTGCGGCGATCGTCGAAGCTCGCAGTTCATCGCGTCACACAAGAACGGCATCTTCGCCGTAGAATCCAATGGAAAATGGGTACAGCACCATCGCATACGGCGCATTACAGCACCAGTGCTTGCGGCGATCTTTGAAGCGCGCAGTTCATCGCGTCACATAAGAACGGCCTCTTCGCCGCAGAATTCAATGGAAGATGGGTACAGCACCATCGCATGCGCTGATGCCATAAATGTATTTGCCTTGAGGTTCAGACGCTTCGCACTCGCTGCTCGGGCATTCTTAGCAATCGACAGGATCGGACAGAATGTGCTGTAGACGTACCTTCAATGTCACCATCACCGCTCCATCTGTGCATCGCAATACCCTGGTCCTACATTCGAGATAAAAAGTGTTCACACATGTCTTCGGATGTCTGGTATAGGCGACAGTTGAGGTCACATTTGCAAGTGGTAGTGGTACGGACGCAAGTCACGACGGCGCGGACGGCGCTTCAGGGACAGACGCCAATCTTGAAAGCTCACGGACACAAGTTACAAGTGCTTACAACAAGAAAGCACTCAAAGTAGGACCATTTCGGTGAGTTGCTGTCAGTCTAGGGTCCGATCAGACTCATTTCTCAGTTTCGAACCATTGCGCAGACAGCGCGCAATCGCGTCTTGCGCAAGTCATAGTAGGATCTCCTTGTTCTTCACGGGCGACTTTAAGATTCATTCGCAATGCAAATGCGCGACAAACTTGAGATGGTCTTGGGTAAGGTTGCGCACGCAGTCAGACAATAAACTAATTCAAGTTAGAAATCAACAAATCCTGTAATCAGATTGCACTTACCATTGTATATAGTAATAACAACTATGAGTGAAATGTTAGCTTTAGCATTGACTACGAAAACCAGGAGACACTTACAGTGTGTGCACACAGGAGAGCTGCGAGAGACGAGGGAAGAGGGCAAAGAGCCTGAGGAACTTGGGGATAGATTGGGCCAGTATTTATACCTTTTGAAAGCTCTAGACAGATAATAGAGACGGCCGATACTCACCGACTCATTGAAAAAGCCAAGCGAAGAAGAATGGCTCATTTCTGCAGTGTCCGGGCATACGTCCGGATGAGTGTTTCGAGCGCCGTGCAGCTGTCCCGCCTGTCCCGTCCCTCAAACCACCTCCAGTGACCTCCAGCAGCACCATGAGACCTCTCCAGCACCCTCCAATCCTCCAGAAAACACCCAGAAAGCTCAGAATATGCCAAATGCACTCTCTGTGCAGATGGCAAAGTGCTCGCAAAAATACAGCCTCCGGGCATTGCAGACAGCGGCTACGCAGTAGCGCCATTCCCACAGCATAGCCGAGACCCTGAACCCCTGGTTTCTGATGCGAAAAGAGCGAGGCGAAGTATGGAAGATGTCTTCCGAGTGAATGGGAGGTATGAGCCGTGCTGCACTTGCACGGCTTGCTCGGGTCGAGTTTGTGAGCTGGGGGGAGGCGGGGTGGTGTATCTTCGAGCCTTGGGGTCTATAGTTGATACTTCAGTAGTCATTATCGCAGCACAGAACTTAGGTATGTTGTCAATGTGTGTTGAACAGGCCTACAGCAGCTTGGAGGAGCTCACCCGGAGATTCTGCAATTTGGATGGTTTCGCTCGCACATTTCGCTTATCGGGTGGTATTACGTCCAGCCTAGAAGCCTTCCAAGTGTTTCAGGACCTTCCATCAGACCTGGATAGTGTCCCGAGGGTTGCGAGCCTTGGAAGGAGGTGTGAGAGGCCGGGAGAGCACTCACCTCTCTGTGTCTGGATTTCGGGGCTGAGATGCAGGGAAGCATAGACTTGCATGCTGGTGTAGTGGCCTATGGTGATGGAAAGCTGAATTCCAGAGGTTGTGAGCAATGAGATAGGTTCAATGGCCTGCTCGCAGGTCATGGTTGCAGAGCAGGAGGTTGGGCCAGGATTGGTAGCACGCATTGACCCTGCTTACGTAATCAACTCCGGCCGGTGCAAATGATCTCAGTTTCTCCTTCGATTGCATTGGTTTTAGATACCAGAGTTAATCTATATTATAAAACAGAGAGCTTGACATTAGAATAATCAAAATATCTGAGGGAATGAGCCCCAAAACTCGACCCTGAGCACTTTAAGCAAGCTCTTGAGAACTCTTTCCGGTGACACCAAAGATGACAATGTATATATGTTTTTGCACCGGGAGAGCAGCATCAGGACAGCAAGCTTTTAAGCCCAGAGAGCAATGCCAGGACAGCAAGACTCAAGGCCGAAGATGACAATGTATATATGTTTTTGCTCCCGGTGAGCAAGGTGCATTCAAGGGCAGCTAACCTTACATGTTCTGAATTTGAGCCACATCGGGGCAGCAAGCGCAATTGAGACTTGCACAAGATAGCAATATATATATGTTTTTTCTTCCGGCAAGCAACGAGTCTTGCGCTTGTCGCAAATGCACTCGCAATCAATTGAACAAGACCACATCTTTGCAAAAGTGCTGGCATAAGTATTGCGAAGTGGAGACTCTCGGTTCAGCCATCCGTTGTAGTCTTGAAAGCAAAAGGAGTGTTTGTTTAACATCTCAATAATATCTTGAAGCAGGAGAGCTTGAAGCAGGCAGTCCTGAGGAGGAGAGAATTGTAGGGCTTGAGTGCAAGAGAAGAAGTGGCCGCGCGTCGCGGACATGTAATCCTAAATTTTCTCTCCCGCTTCGCATCTCACTACATCGCTTATTGCTAGCCATGCCTCGCGTACTTATGCGCAAATTAGTATGCGCCAGTCTCCAAGAGAGCTACATACGACATTTTTGGACTTTCTAGCCAATGCTGGCCTTTCCATTTGCTTTTACTAACAATTTCATTGGATCCAATGTCGTGCAGATCTCTCGACCCTTCAGCGACCACCAGCTATCTGTACTGGCCCGGGACTTACCCACGCCTACCGCCGCCGCGCCGCCGGCCTGCTCGCCCTCATCTTCTCATCTCCCGCTCTTGCGGATCCCACCTCGCCGTACGATGCTTTGCACGGCATTTCAAAATTCGCTCAAAGGCCGCCAGAGCCGCCGATATGCTGCCTCACACCTCGGCCTTCAAATGAACTTGCGGAGGAAATCGACGATTGGAAAGCGAAGCAGGCTCAGATGCACGAGAACGATAGTTCTAGTCGAGATACAGGCAGGGTGTTTGCCAACGTTCCCAATGTCAATAGGTCGGAACAACACCAGCAACAACATTCTTCTGAGACTCAAAAAGAACTCCAGGCGTCTGCGCCGGAGCCAGCGCCATCACCGCACTTCGGGGTTCCTCTGATTGACAGGTTCAACTATGCCGACCTTGACTGCTCAGCTCGTATACGTGGGTCACATCGTTCAGCAAAACATGCCATATCTATTCTTTCCTCGAAGAAGGATAGGTACATGCTCAGCCCTTGCAAGACTCCTGGAGAGCAGCAATATGTTGTAGTTGAGCTATGCGAGGACATCCGAATTGATACCGTGCAGTTAGCAAACTTCGAATTCTTCTCTGGAGTGGTCAAGGAGTTCAGTGTTAGTGTCGCTCAGACAGACACGCCAGACCCGGCTGCATGGACTCCAGCTGGGAGATACACAGCGAAGAATATCCGTGGAATTCAGGTGCGCCAGTTGCGTTCTCTCATAAATACGATGTTGACAGACTTCATTCAGTCTTTCCATCCTCCGATTTCCCTACGAGACTTCTACCGGTACATTCGAATTGACTTCCACTCGCACTATGGGAACGAATTTTACTGCCCACTATCTCTTCTACGGGATATGGCCTTACGCACCTTGACGCTTGGAAATGGGACCTTTGGGAAGAGGAATCTCAGAAGAAGCGTGGCGAGATCGAGGAGCCCGTACAAGCTCCTGTCATATCTCCTCCAATTCCTAACGACGCGGTGGCGATGGCAAAAGAGACGGTTGGCGAAACGAATGAGAAGAGAGACAAAGCACCGGAAACAATAGCAGAAGGAGAGGCCTCGGTTGTGAGCACTCTCGTTCCTGCGACAAAATTATCTACGCCTCCCTCGAGCGAAATCAGAGAAGCCAGCGCGAAATCGCAGTCTCCTTCGACAGTCTCTGATTCATCGTCAATCGTAACGAGTTTCTCGCAAGTCTCAAGCCAAGTTCTGCCTGTTTCCTCGCCAGTCATTGTCGATACCAGCAGTTCCTCGTCAGCTATCATCGAGTCTTCTGCCCCTGAATCCCCACATGCTACTCAAGTGGCTGCATCGTCCGTATCAGTATCTAAACCCATTCTCATCCCGACCATTGTCCCACATGATTCAAGAGTGCCCGCTGTTGTCGGCGCTGGTGAATCAATATATCGCACAATCATGACTCGCCTAGGGGCCCTCGAAATGAATGCAACGCTCTACCTTCGGTATGTCGAAGAGCAGACACGCTCCATGCGCGAGGCTCTTCGCCGCCTGGAGGAGGACCTCGGTCGATTGGAAGGGATAGGGAAAGCACACGCCCAGCATATGCAGCGTGCCACAGAAGACTGGGCCGCCCAGCGCCGCCGACTTGAACGAGAGCATGGAGAACTCGAACGGCGCTTTAGCCACCTTGCAGATGAAGTTGTGCTCGAAAAGAGGCTAGGAATTGCACAGCTCTGCCTCTTGCTGACTGTGCTGGTGTTCATGGCTCTAACCCGCGGCTCGAGAGGGGAGACCTTGATCGCGTCCAGCAGTCGGAGGGACTCGCTGCGAGAATGGGGTAGACGGCATTTGAGTAGCCTCAGTGGTGGAGAGTGGACGAAATTTGGTGGGAGGACAAGGAGCCCGACTCCGACACCGAAGAATCCGAATGTTAAGAACTTGAAGCCCACGATCGTTGTCCGAGATGACGGCGAAAGGGTGCCTTTCCCTGCTTCCTCTCGCGTTGACGAGGACCGGACGCCGCAGCGCAGGACGCCTGTCCAGTCCTTATCGTCTCCCAGCAAGCCTCGTTTACCTACACACATTCGTTCACCCGTCCCCCGACACCTCGTTGCTCACCGACCGGGTACACCATCATCGATCTCATATCACGGACACTCTCCGCGTTCGCCTAACCTTGTTTCTTCCTTCGGCCACATCAACGGCTTGGCTAGCGGTCTAAATAGCTTGGGTCATCCGCGCCTCCGTCGATCGAGCTCGCATAACTCACCCACTGGCGCAGCAGCTGTCGGACTTGGCGTGGCGCAGTCGTTTTCAGTCGGCCCCTCTCCGCTAAGCGCGAAGAAGTGGGCAAAGAGCGCTCACTTGCACGAGATCCGTCCAGGGCAAGGCGTTCGAACTCCCCGAGTGGGTCTAACTTCAGCGACGGAGAACGATCAAGCGCAGGTGACGCAAGGTGCATTGCAGGCTTTAGTCGAAATGAGCCCGACGAAGGTCGATCATGCGGATAAGACGCCTGAGGACAGCAAAAATCAGAGTATAGATGCAGACGTCTTTTGGCCCTCGATGCATTCCCGTTCACCGATGCAAGTAGGAAGTGATAGCTATCGCGAGCCTCTTGCTCCCTTACAAAACCGTGCTCGAGATGCTTCAGATACTGCTCGAACGCTTGACGCTCAAGCTGCCGGGCTTACCCTCCACTCTCAATGGCATCCATCGCCCGACCTTGGAAGCCCTACAAAGTTTCAGGATATCGATACAGAGTCTGAAAGCTGGGTAGATACGGATGTTGAGGGTTCTGACGCGGGGGATAGCAGTAGGGAGTTGAGGAGCGAATCATAGAATCCAACAGTATATTGCTACTGTATGTCCTGTTTGCCAGGATCATCTGACGGTCTTTCCTTTTGATCACCATTACTTGTAGAGCATATCAAATTGTTTATACTTCGCAATATGTACATTAATCATTCAGCAAGTTTTCATCTTTCATCCGTAACTTGAATCGACGACGTCAACCGTCATACATACGTACATGCTTCAACAACAGTCTATCCGTAGAAAAAACTCTAAATGCAAGGTAATGTTCGGAGGCCCGAGTCGGTAAAACACAGATACAATCAAGAGCCTTAGACTCCTCCAGCTTTAGCCACAGCCTCCTCAGCCTCTTCCTCCTCTGCGAGAAGTCGCTCAGCTTCAAGCGCAGCCATGCAGCCGCTACCTGCCGACGTGATTGCTTGACGATAACGTTTGTCCTGCACGTCCCCACAAGCGAATACACCTTTGATGCTCGTCTGCGCTGTACCCGGTACAGTTACAATGTATCCGTCTGAGTCTGTTTGTAGTTGTCCGCGAACGATTGCCGTTGCAGGCTCGTGTCCTATTGCGTAGAAGAGACCGTTGACTTGTAAATCTGCCTCTTTCCCAGTACTAGTGTTGTGAATGCGCAATTTGTTGAGAAGGTTGCCGTCTCCGAGGCATTCAACGGCCACAGTGTTCCAGAGAACAGTCTGGGGAAACATCAACGGAGGATCATAATGGAGATAAGAACAGTTAAGCTCACAATCTTCGGGTGTGTAAGGAGTCGTTTCGCCATGATCTTCGAAGCGCGCAGTTCATCGCGTCGCACAAGAACGTAAACATGGCTACCGTACTTCGTCAAATACGTCGCCTCCTCCGCTGCAGAATCTCCTCCACCAATGACAGCCAGTGGCTTGTTGCGGAAAATGGGTACAGCACCATCGCATACAGCGCATGCGCTAATACCACTCTGCCAGTATATGTCTTCACCTTTGAGGTTCAGACGCTTCGCACTCGCACCCGTCGCGATAATCAGCGTATCCGCCGTCTCCGGCACGTCGTTCTCCGCATACTCTCGCCAATATTTGAATGGGCGCTCGGAAAGGTCGACCTTAACCACTGTTTCGGTGAAGATCTGCGTTCCGAATTTCTCTGACTGCGCGCGGAATTTATCCATGAGCTCGGATCCTAGTATCCCCTCTGGGAAGCCCGGAAAGTTTTCAACTATTCAAGATTCTGTGTCAGACAGGCGTTAGGTGCACAGATACAATCTGCTCTCGCACCATCCGTCGTTGTTGTGAGCTGTCCACCCGCCGCGAAGCCATTTGCCATGAATCCCTCGAACAAGACCGGCTTTAGATTTGCTCGAGCGAGGTAAATCGCAGCGGTGTGTCCTGCGGGTCCGGAGCCAATGACCACCTATGTATGCGTGGCGGACGCAGTTGATTATCCTTTCTCGTTTCTCAAACATCACAAATACTCACCACTTTCGAGTGCATCTTCGAGCTCCTCTTGCTGTGTCCGTTCACAGGTGCCATTGTGTGCTCGTTTCTCGTGTATTTAAGGTCCTGCGCTCGGCTGGGTTCGCGGTGTGAATCCCTCGATGGGTTCTTCTCGGAAAGATAGGAGAATGATGCCGCTAGAAAATAAGGCCTCGCACGGAGATTTCTCAACAGAGATGGCGCTATGTTGCCTCTTGGAAGAAGTGGTGCCAGATCGTTTGGCTTCTAGGGAAATACGGTGTAGCGAGGCACTACGTACAGAAACACGAAATTCGACACGGCAGATATATACATAGTAGTACAGAGATTACGTAATATAATCAAATTCGTGTCAAAGACTCGCACTGGAAATTGCGTTCAGGTCTTGGTTATGTGCTCACAGTTCGTTGCCGAATGCGCAGGTGCTACGATGCATTCATTTCACTCGTCAAGAAGCTCGTCAATAAGACAACAGCTTTTGAAGGAAATGTACGTTTTTCGACTTTTCGGCGGTTTAAGATTCACGTGAGGTTACTTACTAACCACTAATACGATCACCTCATCACTGCGTGACTGCTTTGTCGCGGGTCGGATGGGAAACGCACGGCCGCTGGACACGTATCGAGTGGCACACGAACTTTGTTAAGAAATACACAGAGGTATGTCGAAAAGGGTCTGATCCCTCTAGAGCATAAATGGCGGGTCAACTGGATGAGATGCCGAGTTAAGACTGAGGTAGCCAGTTCCGCCAGCCGGTGCTCTCCCATGCCTCCTCAAACCCTTGTCTTGAGAAGCGTTCCACCGCCCATCGACGCGCGCGCCCACGCATCGCCAGATCTTCTGTCGGCGTGAGAGAAAGTACGGCTTGCAAAGCAGAAGCGAATGTCTGAGGGTCCGTAGCGTGGAACCCTAAAGATTACTGTCAGAGTCAAGGTGTAATATAACACGTGAAAGAAAAACAGACCAGTAGGTTCGCCTTTGTAAGGGACGACAATGTCATTCAGCGGACCGCCTGAAGCGTGCGTGACCGGAATTAATCCAGCAGCCTGAAGGATGCTTCAGCGGAAGGCTGACAAAAGAGTAGAACGGGTACTGACCATGTACTCGACGACATTGATTCCGAAGTGTTCGTCAACCATAGTACTCAGACCGATACTTGAGCGCGAAAGCCAGGAGAGTACAGCCGTATAAGGCGCATTTATAATGAATTCGGTGCTGTCCTGTATAGGGTATTCGATGAGATTAGCAATGCGAACTTCCAAACTTCTACACAGCTAACCTGAATATTAAGGTCTTTTGCTAGACTTCGTAATGATTCTACACGGGATGCATCTCCCTCGTTCCGTACGCCACCAACTAAGACAAGCTTCACGAGCGTTGAGGAGTCATTAGAGCGGTATTCAGAATGCTGCTTGAGGAGTTCAGCAAACGATTCAAGTTGCGCCGCGTGGTCCTTCTCCGGCCTACTCAAAACAAACCCCAAGTCAACAAAATCCTCATTTCAAGAAGTCTGAGAACATCACTTACCGAAACTGCGCCAGACTCAAAATTACACGTTCTCGTCCTTCCAGAGGGAACCCCGTCAGCTCGTCTGTCTCACACGGTGGGTAGACGATGCCTGCACTCTTCGGCGCTTCATGTCGTGGATTAGAAGTCAACAGTAAAGAGAACGGTAAAGCCGGGATTGACAAGAGGGAATGGATAATGTCAAGGGGAGTGTCATGGTGGTTAAGGATTGCATCAACATGGCTTTTCGTCCACGAAGAGTTCACCATCAGGAATGATGCGCGACGCAAGGCGAGGGAATAGTGATACATGAAGATACGGTAATACCTGGCTTCCAGTGTCAGCGACGCCGTGGTCTCCGTGATATTGAAATGAACGAGTGAAGACATACAGGAGTTTCCCAGAGCTAAGCAGAGAAGAGGATGATATCGCGTCGTCATTGGTATGCCAACGTTTGCGAGACCGGACGCGAGCGAGCATCTCGGTGCTGATGGTAGGATAATGGACATATGCCCCAACAGGTACGCGGCCTCGGGATAACCAATTCACGATATTCATTGTGAAAGCATATCCCATTGTGTCTGTACGCACAGATTCATCAGTTAAACCATTCACAACGCATTCATACCTGTCACCCTGAGATGTAAGAACGTACCAATGTAGATATCAGGCATGAGCCCAGTGAGAGCCTCCCAGGCAAGCACCATAGACCCAACTGACTGCCCAAGGAGCGTAAATCGGGGCCAGCTTGAATCCTCGACAAGATGCCGCGATTTGAGGAAGACGAAGTGCAGCGAGTTTGGGTCGAGTGTAATGTTGAACCCTGTCTGGAGCAAAAAGGCATTCAGACAAGAATCTAGAAAATATGAAGATATATACTCACCTTTACTTTCTCGATAATTTTATCCTTCCCTGCGTCGCCATCGCCTGAGTACACGACGCTTATAATGTCCGGTGAGGTGCGCTGCAGGAGTGCAACGGCAGCCCAGAGTACCCTTTCTCCTCCACCTCCGGCATTACTGTCGTGTTTTACCCGATATTGAGAGCGAGTACCAAGTGGAAGTGCAAGAACAGAAGATGTTCTACGTAGAATCAGAAATGCATTTCTCGACAGAAAATACAAGTTAACACACACCAGTATGGATGGAAGAACCCCACTAATGTGCGCCTTGCACCCTCAGGCACGCCCAAAAACCGCAGAACATCGCGTTTCTTCAGTTTGTTCTCCTGCAGAAGCTTGCGGGTATATGTCCAAAGCACGAAAACCGGTGTGACGCTGGCGACCAACAAGATATTCAGAATTAAAGGTATGGAGTCCATTACCGACTCGACGCCTAAAGGCAGCCTTTAAACTACCCAGGCCAGATTTCTGAAGAGCGATCAGATGAATGCAATGCAGGCTGTCGTAGCAAGAAGTAAGAAAACAATAGAGCGAGGTTAAGAAAATAGGGCGACAGTTCAAGTGTGGACGTGTCGAAGTTGCCCGTCGTCGATCACTCCGGCTGTCACCGAAATATCATGATGTACACCGGCGTTCAGGTCAAGTTGTTGACTACCTGTAGTAATTGCTGATCGGAACAATACTACAGTTGTAATACAGTTGTACCATATTTATTGGCGAATTATTTCATAATGGCAAAGCAACAGTAAAGTATCTATTTAAAGTAATCCAAAGCAGTACGATAGCATATAAATGTAGAGCGAAAGAAAGTGATAAGCGAGAAGAGTAAACGAAATGCATATGCGAAGTCAATCTCCTTATCTACTATAATATTCAGTTCGTATGAGTGGTCCTGCGAGGACTATTAAATGGAAACGAATGTTGTTAGAGTCCGTAACGTAGTAATGGTTTATAAAGCCAGTTTGGGTAAGGACGTACTTCCAGAGGACGAGTTCTACTCTGACTCCATCCAGTCCCGGTACAGCTGAATGACATGGTTCGAACTCGATTGTTGGTGATCTCCCCGCCGTACTCCATGGCGTTCTGCTTTTTCAGGTTAATCGTAATACGGCTCATCATCGTGACAGTAATACTGCGGACGTCCGTGAGCTTCAGATAAAAGACTATTTTATCAACGGAACCCACAGTTGTTCAAGCTGAGCAGCGATTCCTTTGATCCCATCCTAAATAACGGTCAATAACAGAGGGTGACCAAACGGGAGTGAATATTTACAGGAGCCGCGACAAGCATTACCGCCAGTATAGCATTCGCGCAGAAGATGACACTGACGAACAACGTTGTGATGATGTTAGATATATCCCCCTTTAAGGTCAATAGCATTGCATACGTACACATAGTATAAGAAGCCATCCCTGACAAACGTCTTGATAACATTCCCAGCAGCGCCCGTTCGAACGACCGCAAGCGTTCTGTAGATAGTTAGTAGCAGAATTGCCGTATCGAAAATAAGTGGCATCCATGCGTAGGCCGAGGAGAACGCGCCGCTGAAGATGATTCATAAGTTTAGCTGATATAGTAACTTCAACGCTGGAAGACGCGACCATCATTCTTACACTTTAGTGTCGAAGATCATGGTACAACCTTATCACGAGTATATTAGCCTTTTGCGCTTGTAAGAAGGACTGTACATACTTGTTTGCCCTTGCAACTGTGGAACCGCTATACCCAAGTTCTCCTTTTAGTTGATTCTATCTATAGCTACGAAATAATGGCCTCTCACGGATAGCATTCGCAAGCAAGTATGCCTGGACGCTTACTTGGGCGATAAGCAATGCGACCACAAACAACGTAATGGCACGATTCCCGCCGTACAGTGCGTGGATACGGACAATCATCATAAGCGCAACAATTGCGAGAGATACAGTCGTGAAAGCCCCTTCATATCTAACGAAATGATGACATCTTGGATGTGACTGAAGAATGAGCATCTGTTTTGAAGCTTATAGGGAGTAGGAAAGTTACATCTGCAAATGGAAACCAGGTTATTCACTATGATATATTCGCCATTGCAAGAGATATTTAAGCGCACATTCGATGAGAAAAAGGGTGAGAGGTAGGCTGTGAAGGAGTAGTTGAGCATCCAGTATTGCTTCGTAACTTGAAACCGATATCACGTACCAACCATATTCACGATGAAGCCAAACGGAGTGAGATAACGATTCTTTTTTTGAAAATCAGACATTGCAGAACCAGAGGGTATTCATCGCTAACAATAAGAAACAGAGAACCAACTGAGAATGTTTTAGATGCTATCGAAATCGAGCGCAGTAGTACGAACTCACTGAGGCCTTTTCTCCTTCTCCATATGTAAGCCACCTTCGTAGAACACCGGTCAAGATGATTGCTGTTACTTCTGATGATACTTTTATCTACCTCGTCATTGAAAGTTAAAATATGGTCATATAGGAGGAACGTCATGCTCGCAACGCCAACATAGTTCGTCGATACCCTTTGAAGTTGACGATCAGTATTGTAGTCCGTACAACATACAAACACTCACACGTCTGAAAGGGCTTGGACAATGGCCGCATTATCACTGACGTCGCTCATAACGCATCGTTGTGAGAATCCTTCACGGAGGAGGAAAACCAAGCGGTCTTTGGACACGCTTACAAGGGTGAGGGGGCAATGCTATGCGCAGGCGCGCACCCCCCGGTTCGCTATTTATGTCATACCATGTTTTCACTGCCTCGAGTATCCAATCAACGCTAGAAGAGCGAGGCTATCGAAAGAACGGCCATTTGCAATGTAGGCTATTCCTCTATAGGACTTTAGAAATTCCACGACGGAATGCTGGTGAAGACCTGAAAAGATAAGCCGATAGACGTTGTATGACCGGCGGCCTGGCTGAAATACTTGTATTATTATTATTTCAGGGCAGCTAGAGAGAAAAATGTATTCAAGTTTTGGTCCCGTTGACGACACAAACAGTGTCCCACAGATGCGAGTGCAGGTACTTTTTTCGGGTGAGCCTGAGGTCACTATCAGAATTCCCAACTTGAAGGCCATGTTCTCAAGCCGCACGCAGGTCAGATGTCCCATCGATGTCACTACTTCCCTGCTCATTCCATACCAGATGGGTGACGACTATTTCTCGGTTGTCAAAAATAGCGTAAATTTCACGCTGTCGAGTAACGAATGCGCCAAGTTTCGGGAACTTCTGAAGGAACTGTACCTTGTAGGCCGACTTCGACGGAAGCAAATTGCGATACAGAAGGAGGGCAACTAAGCCCAGCGTGTCTCCCTTTTTGCTAAGCGAGAGGCTTGAATTTCACCCATTAGGAGGTAAAAGGTAAGTAGGATAGATACGAATGAAAGATGATACATAGCAGAGGAAGAGGAAGAAAAAAAAATCATAAGTCTTTGAGGAACAAACAATACCAAACTGAGTGCCAATCACGTGATGAGCCTTTTCCGGCACTAGCACGTGAGGAGCAGTCACGCGGCAAAATGAACCAGTCGGAGTTCAAAACAGGCGTGCTCAATCGAATCGCAAGTGGTCGGTCTTTCATCCCCTCCATCTTCTCCCACCTCCATCTTCTCGACCGCGAAGTCATCATGGCATCCAAACTCAAGACTGTAAAATCTGTGCAAAGCTTAACAAAGCAGCTTTCCGACCTCGACATCAATTCGAAACTCGACAAACCAAATCGACCTGCAGGAGGCACGCTGCACAAGAAAGTCTTGAGCCAGTCCAAGTTGACGTCAAAATATGCGCCGACGAAGAGCAAAGATGCTAACGGCGCATCGACATCAACGATCGTAAAGCTGGCTGCACCTGGCCATTCACGTACACAAAGCGCAGATTCTAAGACCACATCAATTCCGACAAAAGCCTCGGCTATTCCTAAGAAGAAATTTGACCAGTCCCAAATTGACATAGGGAAATACGATGGTGGCCTTGAGCTAGAACGGGAAAGTCTAGGGCCACCAGTTACTGGAGAAGCTGCCGAAGAGCTTGCCATGGATTCGAGTTTATTAAAGTAAGTGACAAGACATGTCCTTGTTTCATTGTATTCTTACGATTTAAACAGAGAACGCCCTACGCGAGAATGGCATCTCTCTGACTTCGACATTGGTCGGCCACTGGGTAAAGGCAAGTTCGGACGGGTTTACCTGGCTCGGACGAAGGGCGAAACCAAGTTCATTCTGGCTCTCAAAACCCTCATTAAGAAGGAGCTCATCGAGGACCGAGTTGAGAAGCAAGTTCGTCGTGAAATCGAAATCCAGCAAAACCTACGGCACCCCAACATCTTACGCTTATATGGCTACTTCCATGACGAGAACCGCATATTCCTGATGCTTGAGTTCGCTGGGAAGGGCGAACTGTACAAACAACTGAGCAAAGTCGGTGCCTTTTCGGAGAGGCGGAGCGCTACCTACATTGACCAGATGGCTGATGCGCTGGGATACCTCCACTCAAAGCATGTCATTCATCGTGACATTAAGCCGGAAAACTTGCTTCTTGGTATTGATGGAGAGTTGAAGATCGGAGACTTTGGCTGGAGTGTGCATGCCCCCGGCAACCGGTGAGCATTTATACTTTTGAGCCTTTCCCATAGACTGATTGTCCATCAGACGAAAGACGATTTGTGGTACTCTCGATTATCTTCCTCCAGAAATGGTACTCGGAAAAGAACACACAGAAAAGGTCGACCATTGGGCATTAGGTGTGCTTATGTATGAGTTTCTATGTGGATGTCCTCCCTTCGAGGTGCGAGGAGGAGCCGGGGATGACAGCGGATACAAAGGTTAGAGTCTACCCATTGCTTTGAAATTCAGCTCTAACTGTCTCCTGTTCTATATGCAGGTACTTACAAGCGTATCAGAAACGTTGACCTCCATTTCCCCTCAAAAGTCACTCCGGAGGCAAGGGACCTAATCTCAAAGGTACGTTAACTACCGCAATGCCTTTCAGCGCGAGATCGCATCTTAAACTGATCGTATTTTTAACTACTACTACTAGCTTCTGGTCTTTGAAGCGGAAAAGCGTCTTCCTCTATCTGAGGTCAGAAAGCACCCGTGGGTCCTCAAACACCGGAAAAGAAGTAGCGCAACGACTGGAACCTCCGCATAGATTTTCAATTCTTAAAGATAACTTGGCATGACGCCGATATTTTGCGGACTTCTACACTCACATCTCACTCTATCTATTTATTCGTTATGCATGTATGATTATGCTATTTGTATATGAAGCGTACATAGCCTGTTCATGCGCTCAACTTTCATTTTTATATATCATTATGAATGCTATACGTATACAGCAGTATGAGGGGGTATACTACAATCGCAACTATGTAGTAATCTACACCTATGCAACCAACTATCGTACATTCTTATAAGGTTGAACACAGATGTCGAGTGTTTATCCGTTGAACAGAGTTAAAGCCTGAAGAAGCTATCGGAACCTGCGGTAGAGGGGCGTAGTGTACGAAGCTCGTACGCGTCCTGCCAGCTGAGTGGCTCATGCTCCGATATGATAGGAACCTTTGCATCTCTGGCAAGCTGGCGCTCACGCACACGAGCAAAGGTGAGCTCATGCCGTTGTTCTGCTTCGATCGCTTCGTCTGTATGAGCCGGACTAATGCTGAGCACCGTGTCTACCGCACTGAAAGAACGCGATATTCGGCTGTGGCTCAGAAAGCGGGTGAGTGCGTTGCGGGTCCTTCGAGGATGGGCGCAGGAATGGGGCAACGGCGCACCACTGACAAGCGTTTGGCGTTTACTTGCGTGTGAGGACCGGTGGCTGCGCGGGATGACGCTAATGTGTTCCAGGACTGTGTGAGATCCTGCGCTCGACACGCCAGGCAATGAATGAGGGTTGTAGTGGTAGTTTGAATCCAGGTACAAGTCGTCGATGCGTTCGGGGCCGACGCGTGCAATTTCGGCCTCCCGTCTGAGCGATATGGTTATACGCGACATCATAGCGACTGTCAGTCTGGAGAAAGTCCGCGGAGAGGCGATAAGCGGATATGTTCAACTCTGTCTCATTGGTCACTCACAATTGTTCAATCCTGTGCAACGGATGTCGTTAAGCTTTTCTTTCCAAGGTCATGTAAGGTGGAGGACTTACTGCGCTGTTATGTTCTTGAGCTGTGCCTAATTGAAGTGATGTCAAGTCAGATTACTAGTAGATCCAACATGGGCTAAATAGAAAATAAGAGCCTTACCTTTGCGGTCATGATCATGACTGCCAGGACAAAGTTGATGCAGAAAATGACGCTGTAATACATCAAGCCATCTTTGACTAGAGTCCTGATGATATGGCCAGTCATGGCGAAGTTGTTCATCCCCTTGTTCCTCACGCGAGGAACACATTTCCATAAAGTAAGTAAAATGACTATAGTGTCATATAGGAGAGGGAGCCATGCAGAAAGAGATGCCCAGTCCCCCCTGATAATTTTAAATATCGTTACCTGAGATCAGTGACATTTACGGTAATGCGAACCTAGAAAGACTCACACACTAGAGTCAAATATCATTGTGCACGCTAAAGTTTGACCTTCAGCATCGGCTAGTACGCAACTATCCTCTGTAAATCTCACCATATTCTCCCAGTGGGTGGGTGACGGCTAGGCCTGGCGTCAGTAGTTGTCCGACCGAAGCTGGAGATATGTATCTTACATATACCATGAGACATAAGCCATGCCATTACTCCCATGTCAATGGCAAGCAGTACAGCTAGCGAGCCTATGATAAATTTCTGGCCATTATATAAAGCGTACACCCTTCATAATGGGTAGGATATTCATAAGCTTAGTAGGGATACACGATGCTAGAAGTGAACGCGCATACCTATGAAACATCATAAGAGCAGTTACTTCTAGTGCGATAATAGTGCATGCGCCCTCGTAACGGACGAAATGTTTGCAATGCTGCAGAAGTGCAATACAATTAAACCGAAAGAACTGGTCGCTGTAGTTAACGGCTTTACCTCTGGGCTCCAATTGGATAGATAGGCTATTACCGAGGATGAGACAAGCGGCAATGTATTGCAAAAGTTATGTACGCACCAGCAAGGTTCCCAATAAACGCGAGAGGTGTGAAGTATCGATTCTGCCAATTGAAACCATGATGAATTAACGCGACACGTCGGATGGTGTGTCTTCACTTACGATAAGAAATAAATAGAATACTACCCGCAGATGTCCAGTGTCGTTAGTCATATTAGCTGGAGGCCGGACGGAAATCGATCTTACTAGTCCCTCGGCTTCCACGCCACATATATCGAACCTCATCCGCGAATATGATAATATGGTCCCAGACGAGGATGGTGTATCCTATGAAGGCCACATACTGCGTAGTTTAGCTAGGTAACAAGATGGAGACGCCAGAGCGAGTGAACCGACATTGGTTATTATCCTTATGGTTTACATTGATGTTAGGGGAATCTTCGCCATCATAGGATGAGAAACAGAATGCTCTTACACAAACTTCTTATCCTCCTCGACAACGTCAGCATAGAGCTGTAGGAGGAGGCTATGAACAACAGAGTCCGATGTCGTCATTTGAAGGAGAGAGCGCCGGATGAGCAGATGCTACAACTTCCAATGCCCGTTCATTAAGCGCCAAGACCAAGCTCGAGGTTTGCATGTGGAAGATAGGCGGGAGAGAATGACCCCTAAGGTGCTTTATAACTGTAAAGCCACAAGAAGAGCGCTTGCGCAACGAGGCAGTGTTCGAGTACGAGAAGACGTATCGAGGTAACTCATCTCGATTGCAACTTATATCTTGATTACCCGTAATCGTCCCCACTGCGCCAAGCGCGGAGGCGGGGTAGATCGTTAGACTGATGCTCTTATAATAGAAATGCGGCAGCTCGGATAGATCGGATTTCGATGTAACAGCCCTGATAGGGCAGGTGCTGAGGATCATTAGGTGTTGGCCCGGGCTTGATATAGACGATAGTAAACCTCATACTTTGTTAAGTACATCGTCCCATATACTGCTGTAAGAAAGATGGAACCGTTGACATGCGTTAGAATGAGCCACGAGGCGCTGCGGACATGTTGGAGTACATACTCTGGCATTACGAACCACCCGGATGACCGCAGCAAACGACTCGGAATCACACTGCGGTAGTCACGGAAGGGACATTAATGGAACCTACGGTGTCTCGGATCAAATGTAAGTAATGAGCATGGCCTATGGAAATCATGCATACCTTCTCAAGTCAAGTCTTAGGCACATTACCGATATGTGGGCTAGCGAGAAGATGGAAACCGAAAAGCTAAAACCGATCGGACGAATGACGACCGCGCAGGTACTAATCAAACAAGTATGGTCGAAAGATAGAAGAAAAAAAGCTTCAGAGCTTCACTTCGCTAGAAGAATGACTGTGCCTCGTAATCATGCAAGAATAAATATATATAGACACAGATCAAGATACAGTAGCAAAAACAGAACCTAGGATACACTAACAGTATTCGGAAGGAGTGAACATTGCAGTGTGTATGAAGCAAAACAACGGTCCTCGGTGACATCTTTCGAGTCCTGATCGATCATGGCATACATACAAGTCAACCAAAGCCCATCGGCCTTGTCAGAGAGGTGGCACAGCTCCTACGCGTGATGCACCGCCGATGCGCGTAGCGCTCGAAGCTCATATACATCGCGCTCGGTCAGGACGGCGTGTGCTCTAGGGGGACAAGAAGGGTCATCGATCTCAGCGCTCTCCGCGATAGAGTCCTGTGCGGCGCATGTCAGGTGCCTGGGACGATACCGCTGCAGCTCCAAGTCGTCCCTCCCAGTATCATCGAACGAAATGTCGGCGAAACGCCTGCCGGACGAGGCGCGTGATGCTCCTTGTCCCAAAATAAGAACACTCCTGGCTTTTCGTATTGTTCCCGGCATTTCGTCGTAGTCAACGACAAGATGGCTTTCTATCGTCCGAGGGTACAGATATGTGTCGGCCTCAGATGTCGGATCTGTCTGCACCTCTCGCTTTAGGTTTAGAGTGATTCGGCTAATCATAGCAACCTAGTGCCCATAGTAATGTCAGTCGTGTGAGGAGAGCCTCCTAGAACAGTGACATACCGTTAACCTTAGATGGAGGAATGCGCGAAGCGCCATAAGCACCACGATCATCAAAACAGGTTTAAACTTCATGTGAAAAAAACATACAGTTGTTCTAATCTAGATGGAAAAGATCAAATGGCTGTGGGTTTCAAAAGAGGGTACGAACTTACTGTGCACATATGTTCTTGACGCCAGGCTATAAGTAGATATGTCAGTTCTCTTTCCAAAAGAAGCATCAACATTCGGGGAGCCGAATCGGCCGAGTACGCACGGGAGACGCTTCGATCATGATAGCAAGCACAAGATTAACGGCGAAAATAACACTGTAACCAAAGAAGTTTTGTTCAGCAAGCGTCCCCGGGAAGAATGATGGCCTGTCGTGGCGTACGAGAAAACTCACCTATAATAAAGGAGACCATCTTTTAGAAGTGTTCGGACGATATGGCTGGCAGTCTTCTGTTTCACTGGCCCAATGCACCGGTATATTGTAAGCACAATGACGATAGTATCGTAGAGGAGTGGAATCCAAGCAGAAAGAGATGGAAAGAAGTGGCTACATAGCAATGCATTCATCAGATAGCCGCGCTCAGATGTGAACGAATATGATACGCACAGGCTTGGATCAAAGATCATGGAGCACGCTGTGAAGTGGGCGTCTAGTATACGTCTTCCACTTGAATGAGTAATAAGCATACCATGAACAGTGGGTCCGTGTTGAACAGCTTTCGGTTTACCGAGTCAGTCAAACCCTCCAACGCACAAAGTAATGCGAGTCTGCTAACCTTCACCGTGCGTTAGAAGCCATGTGAATACACCGATTTCGATAAGTAGGAGGAGAAGTACGAGTAGTACTATCCTTGGTTTATCAGCATACAAAGCACGTATTCTGAAACGTATGTAAGTTCCAGCTATCTCAGCGTAGATGAATTAGACTGCACCGTATCAGCATCATCATGCCTGTAATTTCAATCGCTAATGCTACAGTGGCCCCCTCAAAGCGTACGAAATGACTACAACTTTGAGGACATCAACATCGATACCTGTGGAGTCTTGAATCAACAAACCCCTACAGAACGATGTCAATTACCTCAACACTGTTGAGTAAGGAATGGAACTAACTTTATGAGACCAATCCGAGAAGTACGCTGTAGTAGAATGAGTAAGACGACCGCGGTGCCGATATGCGAGCAAGCACACTTACCGGTCAGATTCCCAATAAAACTCAAAGGTGTAAAATATCGGTTCTGCGATCACTCATTAGCTACGATACAATCTCCGAGTGATGCTGATTACTAGAATAAATAAATAAACAACTAAATCGAAGTGTCAGAATTTCTTTGACGTGCATTGCTTTCGCGATCTAACTTACGAGCACTCCTTCGCCCGCGCCATATATATCGAATCTGTTCAATGAATTGCCGTCGTTAGATGATTTCGCGTTGAAGGGGAACAGGAACCAACACACCTCGTCATCAAATGTAATGATGTGGTCCCATACTAGAATAGTGTATCCAATGAAGGCGACATACTATCCAATGATGAACTAAGTATCATGGGCGGTAGAAGGGGTGAGGATCGCATACATTTGTCAAAGTCCTTCGGTAGTTTCAGATGTGAAGCTGCTTTCAAGCCAGAGAGTGAAGTTGGAACACCCACGTGTCAAGGGTGTCTTCATATGCCGATTCTTGAGAAGTGTCCCGAGCTAACAAAGCTCTCAAGAACATGACAACCTCTGTACGATATCGTGCACCAAACAGCGGAAGGCAGAGATTGTCATCGACTTAGGCCTAACACGAGTTAAGGGGAATAATGCTCACACTCAATTGATGACTGCGCCCTGCACATTATATGCATCGCGCCCGGCTTCGCGAAGGAACCGAATGGGTGGTGTTACGCAAGACGGTGGTAAAGCGCATGCGTAGGGTTAGCACACATTCCAGGAAATTTTGAGTGGAATGCTCGTGGCATTCCTGTGCGGCTGCATGCTTCGCTAATCAAATGAATGATGCATCAGTAAGAACATTGAGGACGGGCGCGATGAAATAACAAACATGGCTAACCAAGGCAACATGCGGCGAACCCCGGCTATTTATTACTCAACTGACGAAGAGAGTTGGAAGCAGTTTTGATACTCCACACAAGCTGGGGTTGAGCGGAAGCATGTTCAACCACTGGCATTGTTGGCCCACGACTCCCGCGATTGCCGGAGTATTCTATGAAAAGAACACTATTCATCATAACATCCCTACCCCACCGAAATCCAACATAACTACTACTCAAAGATAGACAGATCCAAAAACTACCTCGCTCGGTCGCTTTGTGCCTAAATTACGCTCAAACAGTGGGTGGGACCACTCTCACACCAAACAGGCGAAATTGCTTGATGCTAATTTGCTTTTGAGTTGCTGAAACATAGAAGATTGGACATTGTAATAGAGTGCGATATTCGAAGGGCTGACCGACTGACTGACCATCAATTATCACATGCGCAACATTTCTGTGATCCCCCGCACATCGACCGAACTTTGCTCGAGTTGCGAAACAACGGTATCCACGGACACCCGCACTGGAAGAACGCAAGTGATAAATACGAGAACATACAACTCAATCCTAGTCAAGCCAAGAGAATGACTGTAGATTTTCGAGCGTTAGAGACTGCTTAATTACAACGGCATCATCGAAAGCTCACCGGATACAATGTACCGCGCGCAAATTGTATGTGCCAAGAACGCATTCTCAAAAGTCGTTATTTTGAAATTAGGTGGGTTGGTTGTCCCAAGGTAAATTCGGCACCCATTCATATACCCAATTAGATTAGAGGACGGAGAGGAACTGATACATATTAAAAACCCATAAGTACATGCCTATTGAGTCCAGAGATGGTGTGAATAATCATATATGAGGTATCTACACATAATCAAGAGAGTATCTGTATGCAGATTAGGTCCAGCAGAGTACCACGCAGAAATTAGTGAGACTTACAGCCAATAGAACAATGCAGACGACGATGACTATGATGATCATCAAACATGCTGCTCGTCGACCGGCTCTTCGTTGATACTCGGATGCGGTCGTTAATTCTTCTGCAGCTCCTGACGTGTCAACAGCGACAGACGAGATATTTGACTCGATATTATCTAATTTGATTCACGAGCTATTAGCCTCTCGTTTCTAAACCGCGAGAAGTCGAAAAAGCGCAAACCTAGCATGCCTCCTTGTTCATTGACTAAAGTGCCCAAGTCGCGGAAGATTTCAGATAGCTCGTGTATACCGGTCTCAATTTCTCGAATTTCCGCTTCCCGTTCCGTAATTAGCGACTCTTGGTACGCTAGCTCATGTGGTGATAATTGCCTGTCAGACAGTTTAAATTGGACTTTTCTACATCAAGATCCCGAGAATGATAGACGTACTGTTGAAGAACTTGCGTTTGTAATTGAGCAGTCGGGGAAGTCGATTGTGCTTCTAATCTAGGACATTGGCAATAATGGAATCAATACGCCGGTCCATAGCAGGCTGAAGTTCATTAAAACGCACGCTTCCGCCGCTTGCTCTTCCTCGACCGCATGCTTGACACCTTCAACAACCGTTCTTTGGCGCTCAGCGCTGACCTGCTGTGCACGCTGGAATGCTACGAGCGAAAGCTGAAAGTCATGTGAAGTCTTCTGAAGTGCGGTCTTCTGACTGGGCTAATGGTGGCGTAGGTTTTCAGAACCCGACCAGGAGTTACTTGACAAATTGCAGTACTTACTAGAGTGGATTGTAGTGCAGCGAGCTTCTTCAAATCGTCTGACCCCCTCTTCGCCATGTCTCGAGTCGTTTCAGTGAGATTATGTCTGGTGACGTCAGTGAGTGTTGTGTTGCAAGTCCTCGCTAAAGTGAATCATGACTTACAAGGCAGTGCGAACGGAGCCAGTGTCTCTCGCAGTCCCCAGCTGGTCCACAAGTTTCAGAATTCCTTGTACATTGGCATTGATCTTAAAGACTTGTAGTGACAATGAAGACTGTAAGCTGATAAACGCTGCCTCTTCTCGTGACTGCGGAACGGACGAAGATGGTGCATGCGGTGGTTGCGCCAGGCCTGTCTCGATGTCCTGGAAGCTCATAGTGATAGATTTCACGAGGGTAAGTCTAAAGCTAGAACTAAGATGGAGGATTTAAATGAGAGGATTTATATGAAGGATTTAGTGATGTGGGAATGGTGTGCAGCACGACGTTGAGCACATCGTTCACGCGTTCCACCGTGACCTGAGCTGTTTCTCACGAGTCCGAGAAAGGAAACTCTGGGATGCCAGTGCCACTGCCAGTGGCAGCCTTGGAGTGCCAGTGGAACCTCTCTCTTTCAAGTTCATAACAACGATCATATTTTCTCCCGATGTATTCTTAGCCTTTGTACTGTACATCGGCATGTGTGAGGTTCAAATGCAAGTTGATAAGACTTGAGTGGCAAAACAGTACAATAGCAAAACATGTTGATGTAGTCCTCCAAATTTAAATAATAATAGAAATGCAACATAATGATGGGGTTTTGATCATGAAAGCGGTTCAAAATCACAGCATATGGGTTCGAAGGCCTGAATGAGCAATGCGTTGACCCTTTCTCGTATCTGGAAGCTGTCATGAAAAGGGATATAATCATCAGGAAGATCCCTGATCTGCATCAAACATTTCGACAATTCAGAAATCTAAAATCGGACAAAATTAGATTGCTTCTCGCAAATCATTAACGGCGCTAATGACGCACCAAAGACAGTACCAGGCCTTGGCCTGAAGAAGCCTGCATCATCTCTTCTAAGGAGTGAAGGGCTGTATTGATATTCAGAATGCCTGCCGTAGTGACAGTGTTTTTGCCTACCACAAGGTCGCGTAAATCTTTCTTCCAGTCTTCAGGATTATGCGATTTGACTTTTTGTGCTTGCTCGTCTACGAGAGTCTCCTCGCTCGTACTATCATGTCGATCTGATTGATCCTGGTCGCAGAGAAAATTGGCGGATTCCTTGACAGGGCTCGGAAAAGTGGAGGGAACATCTACGTCCATGTACAATTCTTCGGAGCAAGCAACGCCATCAGCAGGACCATGTTCACTAGCTCCTGCCTCTAATTCTGCTTCCGAAGCATCTAAAGCACAGTCGGGTGGATGATCTAGCCGAGTTGAAACGAAGGCCAATGCGCTACGTGGCAAATGCTGTGCCGTAGGAGGGGGTTTGTGGGTGAAGTATTGCGATGCATGCACTGAAATCTCAGTGTCATCAGGTACGGTAGATTTCGCAGTTTCGTCTTTGGCCTATAAAAACTAGGTCAAGACCAAAGCAGCAAGAGAGCATTAAAACCAACCTTGGTCGGTTTTCGGCCATCGCCCCGACGGATATCCCCTGAACCGTAGAGCTGCTCCAAAAGAGCACAATATCGCTGTCTGGGCGTCCTAATGTCTGTTAAAAGGCCATCGGATAGTGTTTGTCGTCGAGATGCCATTGGGGAAGGAGCCCTGTCAAAACCTTGCGCCAGACTCAGACGCCAACGAGCCGATCTGTGTCCCTTTGGTTTAGGCAGGAAAACCATCTTCGGGATGCCATGATCAATAGTAGTCTCCTTTCCTCCTCCTCCTTCTAATGCAGCTTCGAGCTCCTCTTCTGCTAGATTGGGTTTATCGGCGGTATAGGATTGTTGCCCTATGTTGTCCGCAAGAAGAGAGGAGTTACTGCTTGAATTCTTCTCGGACCCCGAAGTCTGAGCATCTGGATCTGGATGTAAATGTGGAGCTTGTTCCTGAGCAATAATTCCCGCAGCATCTGGTTTCGGATCATCTATGGCATGAATTGAGTCGGTTGAGAGGTTATGCAGTAGGAGGAGTTCATCTGGTGTGGAATCTCGAGTCTTCGGGGTGGATTGCTTGGAAAGCACGAAAGTTGGCTGTGGCTGTGCTGCTGCCAGTGATACTGTCTCTGAAGATGCAGTTTTAAGGGATGCCTGTTGATTATAAGCTGCAGCAATACCCTTTGCACCATTTGAAGATGATTGTAAGCTTGTAATGGAGGCTGATTTGGAAATATAATTTTTCTGTAGCTTCTTTGGTGATTGAAGGTGCTTGAGTTTGGGCAGCTCAATATAAACCTCCTTTACAGTCTTTAATGGAGACTCTCCTATTCTAAGTGATTTAAGATGTATAAGGTTATGCAAAATTTCAAAGGAATAAATGCACACACTTTAACTGGCTTTCATTTGTATTCTGGAAACTTGAACAGCCTTTATCCATTAATTGGCCAGCCTTTCTACTTCCTCTGGATGATTGAGATAAGGTTGGTATAATATTCTCCTTGCTATTTCTTTGTAAAGAGAGCTGTAGTGAGGCGGATTCCTCTTCTCTAGTAGGCAGAATAGGAATATTTAGAGAGCGAGGTGAAAGTTCCAAGTTGGCATAAACCAACTGAACAGTTTTCTCTCTTTTATTCATGCCAAGAGACTGGCTAAGTGCATATGTTAGCTTGAGATAAGGCTAGAATGGTAAAGGGCTATTGGATGTGCTTAAGTCTTATAAACCCAAAGTAATCAGAGGTCCAGAGTTAGAGTACTTAAGAAGAAGAGTAGAGGTAGTAGAAAGTGATGGAGGTAGAGAAGTAGAACTTGAAAGATGCAAACTTGAAAGGAGTATGGAAATGGTCGTGAGAATGACACACACAACCGTACCAAATACATGCAAACAGCCCATACTACGGGAAAGTCAGCATCTTTTCCTTTTGTTCACTAATATTTGCAATACTTGCAGACCGGCCGAGGTTGTTGTCTTGGATCATGGATGAACCCACATGTCCCTTCCTACATTTCATAAAAGACCTGCTTTCCATGTTCCCTTGACTTCAGAGACCACAAAGATCTGTTTATGAGATCTCCGCATTACCCCGCATTCTGTCCTTGTATCACGTGCGACCTTCCGGCCATAATGATCCGGGAATTTGCTGTGAAACGACAACCGGAGATGGGTACTTATAAGTACCACCTCTTGAGCTTGGTCTCTCTCACCTAAACCAGATCGACTTCGAGTCTCATTTTGCGAATTCCGAACCTACCAACTTGAAACTTCGTCGACGTGCCCGGAGGTGAACCTGCGCTTACCGCCATCGTTTCCTTTACATACTTAAGGGTATACTAAGCCAAGATGCGGGTGGAAGACGGGTTCCAACACGTACGTGATTTCGAAGCTCCATTTAGATACCTAAAGTTTAGTTGGATGATCAGATTCCATACGAGGAGCCGAACCCGTATACAAGCGATCCTGTCCTTCCGAGCTTGCTTCGGCGGTACTTCCAGTTGCAGGAAAGGTCTGTACGCCGCTATTTCGGTGCTGGAAGTAAGCTGACCAAACGTTCATGTAGAGCCCTCAAGAAAATTGAAGCAGATTTGGCTCGCTTTGGGGAAAGGATTACAAATGGTGAGTTGTCTAATATAAAACTCACAACATAATTCGTTCATGACTCCTCTCCAGAAATTCGCCCAATTGCTTCATTAGCGACTCTACCGACGCTCACCCAGTATGATCACTGGGGCAAGCGGGTCGACCACCTCAACACCTCGGAGAGCTGGCGGAAGCTGAAGGCGATCGTCCAGGAAGAGGGTGTCATTGGCATTTTCTATGAACGCGAATTCGGGGACCTCAGCCGAGTATATGGATTCGCAAAAGAGGTGCTATCAGCAGGAGATGGTCAAGTGGTGCGTGTACATAAATGTCTTGCATAGTGGCTGTATTTAATGAGCCGGTCATCAATATAGATATTCTGCCCCTTGAGTATGACGGATGGATCGGCCAGAGGTACGTCCAGAAACCACTTAGAATAGTATCGGTCACTGATGCCTTGCTGTAGTGCTTGAGCTTCTCGGAACTCCAGAGATGAAAAGGGACATATTATCGCGACTCGTTAGGTTTGTCCCGCTCTCCGTTTTTAGGCCACAATAATAACACGAAATAAACAGTCGGGATCCGGAGGTCGCTTTCACTGCAGGCCAATGGATGACAGAGGTAATCAGAGTTTATCTTCCTACAGTATCATGGAATGACCTAAACCGAATTCCTAGAGACCCGGAGGCTCGGACGTGTCGCAAACCGAGACAGTGGCCACTGTAGCCCCGGGTATAGCAGATGCATCTACTCCAGGAGCCAAGTATACTCTGGATGGCTTCAAGTGGTTCTCCAGCGCGACAGATAGCAATATTTCTCTCGCCCTCGCACGTACTGGGTCGGTCTCCCAAGGCTCTCGGGGGCTCTCACTTTTCGTCGTGCCGCTTCGCCTTCCTCTCATCGTTCCTCCGGGAGCTACGCGTCCGTCATCCATAAGCAATGGTATCCTCGTACACAGACTAAAAAACAAGGTTGGGACACACATATTGCCCACCGCTGAGCTCTCCCTAAATAACACGGAGGCGTATTTGCTGAGTCCCCTGAATGCCGGTGTGAAGAGCATTACACCAGTCTTGAACATTACGCGCGTGCATAGTGCTTGCGGGAGCGTTGGGTACCTTAGGCGCGGACTGGCCATTGCAAAGGCGTATGCGTCCGTGCGTCGCATCCAGGGCCAAACAACATGCCTGAAGGACGTCCCTTTGCACATAGAGGAGCTTGCGAAGATCTCGCTGGTTTATCGCGGCCTGTCTCACTTCTTCTTCGGCGTCTCGCACCTTCTGGGAAAGACAGAGTGCGGAACGGCGACTCCAGATGATAAGCGGAGACTGCGTCTGCTTACACCGACTGTGAAGGCCTTCGCTGCTGAGAAGGGTGTTGCGGCGCTTGAAGAGTGCATGGCTGCTTTGGGAGGGCAGGGATATATGGAAGAGACTGGGATTGGGAGGTACTCTCGTAATCTCTTTCGCAGAATACGAGGTGCTTAATGTCGAATAGGATGATTCGCGATAATCTCGTCGAGAGAATCTGGGAAGGAACTGTGCGTAATCTGCATCGCTCGATCTTCCCTGAATTAAAACTTGTTTGCGCTAGATCGTGGTTTTGTCTCTGGACCTTGTGCGAGCTGCTGCGGACCCGGCTGCAATTCCTGCGTATCTAAAAGTGAGTATTGTTCACAGAATTGGAAAGAATTAACACTGACGATATTCTCTCATCTCAGTGGGCTAATGCCATCATAGCGACAGTCCCACTAACATTGTTGGCAGACATCAGCTCGGCCATTAGTCTGCTGCAAGTGGCTCTGTCACAATTCACGTCTGCATTCGCAAAGCCGGTCTCTCCCCTCGTCCCTCGTCCGGGTATCATGCTGTTCGGGTACATGACAGCTGCGCTGTATCTCCTGGAGCACGCGGTCTGGTCTCATGTGAACAACGAGCCGGAGAGGGAGATCGATGCCGAAGCTTTCACCAGGTGGACTGAAGAAGTAGGCATGGATACTGCAGTCAAGGAGGTTCAGAAGATGAAATACGTTGGTGAGGCGCGCATCAAAAAGAATGCAGCACTCGTCTATGGCGGTGCCCAAGGAGCAGCCAAGCTCTAAATCAACAACTCAATAGATTTTTGCGCTGAGGCGTAGATATGTTATGAGAATGGATACCAAACGGATATATTGTACATAGAAGTACATGAAGTGCTTGTAATATTACAATCTTGATTTGTTTCTTCATTGCAATGTCCTACGGATGAGGCACGATGTGGCATCTACCCATGTTCATAAGTTAACACTATCGTCACCTTATCGAAGATATGCTCACCCTAATAAACCACGTCCTCCCCACCCTTTCTTTGGAGTAAAAGTCAATGAAACGATTCCTTCTGCGCGCCTGACTTTCACTTCGAGAGGACGCTTGTGCCAATTCTCAGTGCCTTTGAACACGTGGAAAGATGGTTATTTCTTACGTTTTCGTACTGGGTGACCATTTCTGCGAGAGGTTGTATCGACGAAGAGGGGAAATCAGAGGCCGTCAAGCGTCCAAACTGTAGCACAATGTCCTCTCGCTGCAGGCCCTGCTCGTTATACGCATATATGAGACCACGCTATTCACTTGCATTAAGAAAAGCGTGATACTTACTGCACTCGCCGCCGGGCTTCCTGGTGCTACTCCATTGACCTTCGCGAACGGGCGTAGTTCTTCGACATTCCTATCAGTACTCGCTTCTCCAGGCACTGCAATGTTGATAGGATTAGTATGCAGGGTCTCCAAAGCCTTCGCGATATCATTCATCACAGTAGTCATATCGTTCCGCAATTCGATGATGCGCACACGCGCGTGTCTAACGGCAAACACATCGATGTCTCCCCTAGGAAAGCCCTCCCGGTCGACCAAAGGCGTGTGCATTGTTGATTGATGCAAGGAGAGAATGGAGAACTGTGCATCCAGTTCGGCTTGAATGGCATCCTTGCGGTCCATGAGAGCCTTTGCACGTTCCCTAGGACTGTCTGGTGCTGGAAGAATGAAACCCATTGTTCTGATGTTTGGGCAGATGGGGGGTATTAGTTGAATGAAGATGAAGTTCTTTAGCCGACGTTTCCCCGCAACCAGTGGTTACTTTGGGCCTTCGTTCAACTTTGTCATTCGTTCGTTCATCATCATAATTCTTATGACCATTGAATTCACTGGCATATAATGTGATTTATCAATGAGTATACTCATTACTTTCTTATTTGCTGTACATGGTGTTTCCGAGGGCTCGTTTTCGTGACGTTTTTGGTGTTAAGATGAAGGTGACTTTATATTCGTACTATATTCTGACATCTCATCGATGATAACTTTTTCCCTTCAGGTCGGGACGAGGCAACAATGGTTGGTTCAGCGCCAATCACTGCTCTCACATATCAGTACTTGGGAAACTCATTACCGACGAGGTCGGCATCAGAATTGCTGGTGGTCGTTGACACAACCACCATCATCTTGGATGTTATGTTCCATGAGAACAATGAGACGAAAGTCCAACACGGGCGCCCTTCCTGGGCACTGTAGCATGTATAAAAGTAAGGCTAGATAAGCTGCCTGAGGCCGTCACTCGCAGTCGTACATTCGATCGCCTATATGGATTCCACATACCCTCTCGTTCCCATTGCTAACTTCCTGGCTTGCACGCTCGTAATTGTGTCCATGTCGAAGAATCTGTTTCAACCTTCGAACGTGGGAGTGTGCTCACTTGCGATTTGGGTAGCGATTCTGAGCTTCGTGAATGCTGTGGATTCGGTTATATGGGCAAACAGCGACGAGAATCTAGCTCCTATCTGGTGCGACATTGGTGAGCGCCAATTCTGCCTTTGCTGAGGAGCTTTGACACGAACATTTGTATCAAATAAGTTACACACCTTCAGTTTGGATCTGGTGCCGCTGTCCCCGCAGCGTCCTTTGTAATCATACGAAGGCTCTCCTTGATTATGCGCCCACGCGTACCAGTTTTATATGTAAAGATGCAGGTAAGCAGCCGAACAGTCTGAAATTGAACACTCCCATATGTCTCATATGATTATCTTGTTTAGAGATTGTCCCTTTTACTTGATCTTTCCTTATGCCTAGGTACTCCCATTATCTACATGACAGCTTGTAAGTATTTATCAAGTTTAAACCTCCTTTAAACCTTGTTTACATCATCTTTAAAAAGACTACGTTATACAAACAGGGCGATTTCAGATTGTTGAAGAGGTCGGCTGTGTCGTTACCTATGCAAATGCTAGCTTGTCCATCTTGATCATCGAATCTGTCCCCATTACTCTTTCTCTTCTGTCAATAACACTATATTCTCGTACGTTTTCGCAGTCATCTTGATTCATCGCTGATCTATTTGATAGCAAGGCTTATCTCAATGTACTTCAAGCATAGAGAGTTAGACTTGAAGCTCCTCGCAAGTGGATCATCTCTAAATAGACGGAGCTTTGCCAAAATTCTGGCGCTGGGTCTGTTTGATATCCTTATTTCATTTCCTATCGCAATCCTTTCCCTGCTCCTAGGTGTACTTCGAGAAGGCGGGGCGCCTGCATTCTGGCCCGGTTGGAAAGCCGTTCACTCAGAATTCCCCTCAATACAATCAGTATCTTCAGATGAGTGGAAGTCCGCCGGATCTTGGACTGTTTTCCTTATCAGATTCGACCAATGGGTCAATCCACTTCTCGCCATTGTGTTCTTCGTCCTTTTTGGACTTACGGAGAAAAACTGGTTGTGGTACCGGGACTTGTTCCGGAAATCAACGAGACCCTTTGGACTTGGATCTCGTTCCAACCTCGAAATATCGGACATTGCCTTTGACTCGAGAGCTGCTCCAAAGTCTGGTATGTGTGCGGTTCGCATTACTCTAACGTAAGTCTTTGATGTTGTGCATATTCGGAATATACTAATCACCATTGCAGTACGAGTACAACACATTCTGTAGACCAAGGGGAAACAATGAACAGTGCCATAAATTTTGAAGACGTCAACAATGAGTCCTTCGAAACTCAGATCAAGGCTGTCTCTCCGCCTCTTTCCCGACTCCCCATTGAATCTGTCTAGCCTATATTCATTTATGATGAGCTAGAGACAATTAAGGGCGCGAGGGGTGGAAAGAAAGATTACGCGTAGAAAATCAAGCCAAGCACTGCTGAAGTGAACCTGTGGATGGGACTTGGTGTAATGAGAGAAGGGCGATGTTGCATATTGCATATTGCGCTTGTGCGAAACCCTGGGCCACCGTGGCCATGTGCTACTTATTAGCATCTTATGGAATAATTTGAGTGTAATCCAGTGTTTGTCTTTCACTCTCTTTCTGAGCCGGGGGAGGTCTTTCGTCGGAAATACATACCGAAGAAGCACGCCGGAATTCTACCAGCTTCGTCTCTTGAGTCTTCACCACCCTCTGAAATGAAACGATACACAAAGGTGGTATCACTTTGTAATGTCAGAGATGTATGCAATGGTACATTGGCTTGCCAATAGTCACCGATCTATGATGCTGATGAAACCACTCTGTAGATCTGTCGGTCACAAGGAAAGTGAGGTTAAGCGTGCCTGTAACTGACTGATGACGCCGCCACAGGAAGTGTAGACCAGAGATCTCCGACATGCATCCAGAGTATACAGTGAATAGATTCAGATATTCTCAGCTTGTGAGGTTCGGTTTTCTGTATGAAGCTGGCATTGTACATATAAAAAGCACTCGCGAGTTATACCAAAAGTAACAAACACTACCGATAATTAGGACATTATACGTATCTATCATGCTCGAGTCCATTGGCCATTGTACGAGGGGACTCCTGTAGATAGAATCATTCGCCTTCGTCCGTATTCTCTAGCGAGCCCCAGAACAGAGACAATGGGTTGGTAGTGGGCTGAGATCCAAGGGACTGTCTCCACGCTTCTTCCGTAACTACGACATCTTCTGAAAATCTCTCTCGGCCTACGGAGTTATCGTCCGATAGTTGACTTGTACTACGACGAAACTATTAGTCCGTGTTCAAACAGGACATGGCTGAATTGAGCACTCACGCGTAGGCTGTGCGTACTCTGTTCGCGCCGGATCCAGGCACAGAGCACGGATCACCTGCGAAGATAGGAGTTGCGACGCTCTCCCGGGGTTTACTCCTGAAGGGACTCATGATCGTCCTGAACATGTCGCGGTACCAGATCTTGTTCTTCTCTGTGATTCCGAAAAGGATGAAGAACACAACAGCGAAGAGCGGACAGAGCCACTGACTGAATCGTATATTCAAGATAGTTGTCCAGCCGGCTGATTTCCACCCGTTCGATGTTATTTTCGATACAGCGGAGATGTTTGCATGCGTGGATTTCCATTGGGGCCAGAAGGTAGAAACAACTCCGTGTTTAAGGACCGTTGTGATTAGATTTAGAGTTGTGATGGGAAGTGTGATGAAGATATCGAACAAGCCTAGCACCATGAGTTTCAAAACGTTTTGTCTGTGCATGGGCAAACCATCTTCGAGAACTGCGTTTAACTTTCTATGCTGACAGTACGCGTAGATGAGCCTTGCTATACAATTATAAATGTCGGACTTCAGCACTTCAACGTTCCTCGTGAATAGAGGGAAACGTACGTGAGTAGAGTGTCAATGACAACACGGAGAAGATGATAGGAGGAGAGGCGGACAGCATGACGGTAAATCCAGCAGGCGCACTGACGCTACTACAGCCATACTCTTCAATGATCCTAAACCGGCCTTCCTGCACAAGGTAAGCTTCAAATGTCCATGAGACCAGAATCCCTGAAAGCTGATGTCCGTCAGACTCACCCAAAGGCATTAAAACAAGAGGTGTGCCCAGACACAAGGCAAGATCGACTAGCAAGCCTAGTTTCTGAAATGGTGTGAGAGTTAGCACATTGCTTACTCAGTGAACAGCCGCCTACCCTTTCCTTCTCTGTTGTAGGACTGCGCAAACGTAGCATCAAGGAGAGCCTTCGTATAATCACGAAAGAAGCGGCAGAGAACGCGGAAAGTGACCCAATCTGCAGTCGAATAACTTGCTGGGTTTAGAATCTGTGTCCGATGAAAATAACCCCGGAGCACTCACCAATATCACACCAGACGGGTGCCGAGTTTTTAACGTTGTCAGCCCAGACTATGGCATTCACAGCCATCGTGAAGCCCATAGTTATAATCCAAAATGCAAAAGAGCAGACTCCTACGTTCCAGGTTTGGAACATGCTTTTAGATAACGAAGCAAGCACGAGTACGCATGCGAGGAAGTTAGCAACGGGCACGAGAGGGTATGTAGAATCCATGTTTGGCTTTTCCAGGCTACTTTGGTGAGTACATTATATAGGCGGATTTTACGTGACATTACGCATACATAGGGAACATAACATAAAAACCAGCCTCACTTTTGAAACCGGGTTTGTCGTCCAGATTCCGTACAGTCAAAGACAGCTCTTCATTCTAGGCAGTGACTAACCTCTTAAGCCCCTAGTTTCACAGACGCCGCATTAGAGTGCCAGGGTTGTCAGTGTTTGATCATGAGTTTGCTCTTCGCATCTCTACTAGGGGTGATCATCTGAATCTGAGTCACTTATTAGCGGCCAGAGATTCAAAAGATACGCAAAATAGAGTCTATCGACATGTTTCCGAGCTGAAGGTTGTAGACTACTAGAGGTAAGGTGCGAATGGAAAAGAGAGAAAAACAGTTACTAACTTACGAGCCAGTCTTGGGCGCTAGACGTCACAGCTTCAACTTGAAGTTAGGGCCGGTCGTCGTGACCTTTTAGTACACATTATGTCACACTGCCAGCCTGCGGCACATTCACGTAACTCGTTTTAAACTAGAAAACGGGCCGAGCTTCGCCGACAAGTCCCTTACTCCCCTATTTGCCGAAACGTTCGCACGGGTGGCAGATTTCCCTGAGCGTTCTCACGCAATTCCGGAACGCAGTGCCCTTCCTCCCAGAGGGAGTAAGGGAACTCCTCTTTTTGTGCCGCAAAGGGGATTGCTTGACTCCTACCTACAAGTAGGACTGGGAGTCAACGATTGATCTCAATCAGACATGCTCGTGTATCCACCAGTGAACTGCGGAAATTTCGAACCATGGGAGCCCACTTGGAGAGAAGTAGCGCAGGCTCAGGCTTAAGACATGGAAGAGACGCCCCGGACGACGCGGACTATGCCAACTTCATCAAGTTGCAATCCGATGGACATAGCTCCGAGTCACCTGAAGGTACCATTTAAATAAATCCCATTGGCCTCTCTACCAATGTTGATAATACCTTAGCTTGGCAGGTTGATTAGTGGCACAAACACCGATACATTATTACATACAGATGAGGAGATCTGTCTGATCCATCGATGCAACAAAAATCAGAGGATCACTTCGCGGATCTTTCAAGCTTGTACCACCGGCTCTCTCTGTCAGCCCCTATCTGAAAATGACTTTAAATTATTACGGACGTGTACTTGGTGGAATGGAGGACAATGATCCATGTTGACGTATTTTCTCCTAACTGCACGGCCCCGAAAAGCAAATGAACGCATTTGCAGTGTCCCTTCGTTCACTTATCCTAACTCTCAAAATTCTCTCCCAGAATCTTATGTGCTTTATTCACCACGAACTCGGCCCAAACTCTCAATAGCTGCATATCTATACGGTTTATCAAAGTTTGCTCCTGCTTGCAAGTAGGAGACTTGCTTCATGCAACTACAAATTTGCTAAATGTCGGGCAAGTAACCATTACCGGTGTCACGATAAAACAAGTATAGAACGACGATTGATGATGGTGAGTTAGACTATCACTGGCAGTGGGTGGTTCAATCAAATCATCACAACCATTAAAGCCAACTCTGGTGGTATTCACAGGGACGGAGAATGTCAGTGGCGGCTTCAATCAGTCTCAAATCCGTAGACACGGTTCAACCTTGCGCTCATTGCTTATACTGACTGGCTATTTATCGAGAGTTGCATCGTTGTTATACAACTATGTATGATTCCCCAGATCGAGGCCCTTAAAAGGCTCAATCATGGTCCGGGATCCTGCATACACTCTCGTGCCCATTGCCAAGTTCTTCGCATGCATCTTCATTCTTTCCTCAATGTCTAACAGCATGTTCCATTCTTAGAACGTAGGAGTTTGTTCTTTCTGCAATATGGATGGTGGTTGTGGTCTTTACGAAGGCTGTAGACTCGATAAATCGGGCCGACAACGTTGCACCTGACTCGTTGGCGAACCCCCCCCCCGGGGCGATACCATGTAGCTCTCATGTCTGAAATAGCAAGTCTGATCTGGGTCTATTTCAAGCATAAAGATCTGTATGTGATTCTTGCCAGTAGTTCACAATTAGAAAGACAATGATTTTCCAACATTTTGTGGGCAGGACTGTTTGACGTCCTCATTACGCTTTCTTTCGGGATTACTAACCGTTTTACAACTCTATTGTAGATCCTTACATTTTGGCCTGTATGGAAATACCAGTAACATTGGACGAATAGAAGCCGGAAGGTCGGGGTCCGGAAATTCTCTTTCTGCAAAGCAGAAATCTTAAGTCACTAGGAATTCATTTGACAAGCAGGATTTTGATTAAAGCGTTCACCTACATGTAGATTTCAGTACCCATCCTTCCCCTTTACAACATTGTACGCCGGCCCTCCCTTCCCGAACATCTTGTGCAGGTCCTCGACCAGATCTTGGGGCTTTTCGTGCGCGGCGAAGTGTCCACCTCTTTCGTGTTCAGAATCGAATACTTTGTAGCCTATGGCATTGAGCCAGCTTGGGGGGGGGGGACCTAAGTTGAGACCCGGCATGTTATCTTAGAGACTACGCAGTAGACTTACGCCTTGGGGACAACATCTAAGTCTCGGGGGAAAATTGATAGTCCCATAGGTACCGTCTTGACTGGCGGATCTGGAGTAGCATGTTGCTCTTTGAGAGCCTCGAAGTAGATTCTCACACTCGCAGCTGGGCCCGCTCGAGAGAACCAATAAATCGATATCCAGGTCAAGACTTTTATAAAATGCAAACGAAAATCAATGAGGATATGAAAATCCCATGCGCAGGAGCAAGAAGAAAGATCACCTTCGTCGTCCGTCCATGGATAGGCGTCTGTCCAATTATTCAACTTTTCGTAAATCCAAGCAAGAAGGCCTGCTGGCGAATCCGCGAGCGAGTAGCCGATAGTCTGCGGCTGCGTTGATTGCTCAATTTCGTAGCCGTTCCCTTCTGTATTAAACCATGCCGTTCGTTTCAAGCCCTCCTTTTCTTTCGCTGTCCAAGGGGTGACAAGACATTGTAGCCACAAGAGCGGCGTTCGCAGTGGGCTCGGAGGTCCGGTACTTGTTAAGGATAAATTATGTCAGGTGTTCGATTGCTTGGATTCTAGCACTTCTTACAATCCTCCATTTATATGCCAAGCCTTTACGTGCGTAGGTCCGTAAAGTGTTGCCATTCGTCTGGTGATCTAAACAGGTATGTGAGATCAAGCTTTGTTGCGAATCGAGATACGTACGCCGAAACCCCAGTCTCCTCCTTGAGTAACTATAAAAGTTCTATTAGTCGCCTAGAACAAGATAGATAAAGGGTATCAGACCATATTCAGTATAGCCAAGCAATAGCATCAGCTTGTGTGCGACCTAACCGTTACAAAATCAGTACAGCCCGGTGCAGTGGCGTAGTATAGGCACTCACTTCGCTGTATTGGCCGAGTCCGAATCCTTGCTTCTTGGTCCCCTCCGAGAAGCCATAACCAGGCAAACTCAGAGCCACTACGTGAAAGCTCGGTCTATCAGATGAAGTGCTCGTCAGTATAGGCAGTATCTTCCTGACTTCGATGAAGCTTCCCGGCCCTGGGAAAACGCAACAGTCAGCACTGCATGCACGGACCAGAAAGCAACACTTACATCCATGAACAAATAGCAAGGGTACCGCATTCACCTTTTCGCTCTTCTTGTGGATGAAATGAATGTTCAACGTCTCAAATCCTTCAACGGCAATGTCGACAGTAAACTGGGGGAGTTCCTCATTCAGCTCCTTCTCGTGCTTGCGCCAATCGTATCCGTCTTTCCAGTGCGCTGCGAGGCGTTGCACGTCTGCAAGAGGAACACCATACTTCCACTCAGAACCCTCGAGTTCATCTGGAAAGCGTGTCAGCTCAAGCTTCCGCTTCAGAAACGCGATGTCGTCGTCGGGCACGGAAATTTTGAACTCTTGTGGGGTCGGCATGGTAGTCAGGCAGCGCCTAAGGCTGTAGTGCGTGATACTTATGGCATCAAATCGTTTAAGAGAACAGAGCCGGAAGCAATACTAGTATTCGTGATTCTTTATTGAGTTTATTATATCGTCTGCGTGGGTAGCCTGATTACTACGGTGAACGCAAGCGACTTCGACTCGGACTTGGAAAAAATACAGTAATTTCGTATCAGTTTAGGGCCGGAGGATATGCGTCTCCTACTACTAGTGAATTTTTTCAAGTTGCGCCCTTGGATTCTATCCGTCATCATGCTTAAGTTCTGTTCGACTGCACTATGCATTGGATTGCGTGCGTTTATATAATGAACTCTATGAGGTGATCAGCGCTGTATCAAAACGACAAACAGCGTTCAAGTACATGTACTCGCAGTCGTTCAAGACTTTTGTTGGCCATGAAACAAATGACGGAGAATCATGAACCTGTATGTGCGTACCTCCTTCAAAATGTTTCACATCGAACTTCAAATCGTTCCGTCTTGATAAAATGAGCTATCTAATATAGACGTGTTGACACTTAGACGTCTTCAATAGAAACTTGATTTACGTATGTCTGAACTATGTTGGTTGAACTTATCTGACATATGGTCCCAGTCCACTCTATGTTGGACTTGGTCGTCACCAGTAAGGTATGGACCGGCACTACGTGTTTGACAACTACAGCTCCTTCGTGGTTAATCTTCAAAATTTTCCCTATCTGTCACTTAGCTAGGCTTCTACGTACCCATCTCATGCGCAAACACTATCCGCCTTTAGCTCTACTGTTGGCTCATAGCAAACAGTTCTCTGGCCATAGCCGGAAAGAAAGGGACTTGCTTTCGAAACTCGAGATGCGAAAGAAGATTCCCATCATTAGCACTTACAAGCAGCTCTTCGCCTCTTCAGACTACTTGCGCAAGTCATTTGTTAGCTCAGATCGTTCAGCGCCTTACTCCTTGGGTAAACTTCCATACAATACGTAGTGCTACTGATTGTGATACATTCACGTTGCTGTGTAGGTGCATAAGCGCATACTCCGCTAAAATCTGTGACAGGTATCAGCGGGGCAGACGACCATCGGATGAGAGCTTGCACCCAAGAAGCGTTCCGAGAAGTACGCTTTTCGGTGATCTTAATCAAAGTTTGATCACAGCAGTGCATAACAGCAATTGATGAAATAGCCTTCCGGCCCCGGAGCGATTGGCTGATGCCAGTAAGTGGCCGCTCTTGCGCACTGATCGCCATCAGCTCTTGTACCGTCCGGTTCTGCTTTCATTCACCTCGCTGCTCAGGGCTTTGTGAGTAAGCCTGCGCTACCAGTACCAACAACTTTCTTGGCCAACCCGGCGGAATTCCGCTTTGTGCCTAGCATATTGCAACATGTCGGCCGACTGTGAATTCTGTGGGTTGCCTGAGTAACGGAAGTGAAGGTTCGCGGCGTTTTGTTCGGTTTGAAGTCATGACTCGAGTCTTGGCTGCGGTCTTACTCAGCATGTTACAAATAACTTCCGCCGAGGCCGAACGTTATGCATGCAAGCCACTATGCACTGGATAAATCATTTGTTAACCGCAGCGCATGGTGGAGTCACGTCCGGAAATGATGAAAGTTTCGCGATAAAATAAATTGAAACATGGTTCAAACCATGTTCAACCGCAGTAGACTGCCAGGGAGGCGTCAGAATATAAGTGTGTATATAAGAACACGATACTAGTATGCCTTTCAAAATCGGACGTTATTGTTTGTAATACCAGATGGCCAACGCCGCTTTTATATGAAAGGCGCAAGAACTGAAGGAAATGAGGTGGACCGAAAGTCAAGATTTACGTCAAGGATAAACTTGAGCTTCAATGCGGATAAAGGTGAGCCTGAGGTGCGTCACGGTCAGCCTGCCAGTGGCTTCCGACGTGATCGACGTCTTCTTTTGACCACGACCATCACTGGCAGTTGGATGCAGCTCTTGCATTTCATCAAACGCCAATATATATGGTCACATTATTGGGTCTGATAGGTCTGATGTTTCTTGAAAAAGTATATCGTGCAAGCAGCGGGCCATCTGGACGAGCACAGGGACTATCTCATTTGAAGTCGAGACCAACTGCCAGTGTGCTTGCGCTCAGGCACATGCGGAACTAGCGGAGTAACAGCTTTGAGTTGCGATTCGTCGCAAGTCAAGGTCCCCAAGGAGTAATCCAACTAGCGCTGACAAAGAGCAGTGCTCATTGGAAGATCCTTGGATCTCGCCATGGTATGCCGTTCTATCGAATGTGACTCAGTAATTAAATCTAACTAGCTATAAGCAGATGAACTTAGAGACCGCAGTGATTCATACCGTACCAAGTACCCACTCCCAAGTAGCCACCATTGTTTGCCTTGGTAATGTCAAGGAAGGAATTATTGTACGACATGGACGCATTCGACCATCCGCCATCGTATTCGAGGTCGTCCACGGACTCCCGCCCCTCGCCGTCTTACTCGCCTGTTGCTGGCCGAGCGGAGCTAGTCCTCCACTCGCCTACTATCTCAGAGTCCGGCGTCTCCAGCTCCTCTTCTTCGGCTTATGTCTACCAAACCAAGAATTTAGGGCTCAGTCTTGGCCCCAGAGCTTGGGGAACTAGCTTAGCTTCCTACGGTCGCAACGGGATTGTCGAAGCTCGCGTTACGCTTTCCGGCGATCTAAAGAACGTCGCCGGTGTTACCGTTGCTGTTCGTCGCATCTCCTTGCTTCCTTCGTTTTGAAAGACACTAAGAACTACTTCTTTAGCTTTGCGGCCGAGTCACAAACACGTTCACCGAAAGGGGACTCGTCAGCGGTGCAGTGAATGTCGATGTACTATCCTCGTCCTCAACTCTCCGCCCATTAAGTACAGGCGAGTGGGAAACTGGTCACTCCATCTCATTACCATTCCCTACCTACGCCTCCGGACGTCATACGATCCTACCCCCCAGCAGTACTTCGTACCAGCCTGGTGTCACCACCGAAATCAAGTATTGGGTGAAGGCTACTGTCGTACGAAAAGGTCTCCGCAGGAACAACTCGTAGGTCGAATGCGCTTACTTATCGCCCTCCTAATTTGACATCGTTTGCAGCTTGAAAATACCCGTTCTATACCTACCGCGGTCATTTGCGAATGGACCATTACTGAGCCCGATTCCGGATATCGTTATTGACCCTTATGTGCCTACGCTTGATACTGAAAACGACCACGTAAAGGTGATCCGCCTCAATGCGACCTGGAAGAAATGCCCTGGTTACTCTCCCCCTGTAGTTGCCGTACGTATCCCCCCCTTCCTCGCTAAACCGAGTAGATCTGATGTGTTTCCGGACGTTTAGCTGTCCTTACCTTCAACGCTCTCATTCGCAGCATACGACCCGATCCCCGTCAACCTTAGTATCGTCTCTCCGCACGCACCAGCTATCACAAAGCTCCTCTTGTCAGCAGTACGCATCCAGCTCATTAAGCGCATGCGGGCATGGGTGGATGGTGGACGCACGGTCAGTACCTTCAATCGCGTCCTCGGCGTCGCCAACGTAGTGCACACGGACGAATCCCGAGTAGGCGTGAGCGTCATCTCCTCTGAACTACGAAGCTTGGATCCGGGAACGCAGACGTCCTGGAGGATTGACAAAGTTGCGGAGGTTCAGGTAAGCCATCGTGCACCCTCTCTGAACTCGCAAGCTGACTTGAAATGCCACAGTACCTTATTCGAGTGAGCGTGCGACCACCCGCGAGCACAGCGGACCATATCCCAAGTTTTGAATACGAACAACCTATCGACTTAACCACGGACGCGTTCGACAGCCCTGAACACGAGATGCTGGTGCAAGGCCACGCACCGGTTCCAGCTATCGGCTTACTGCAGCACTCGTCTGCGCTTGAACATACGAGCTCTGCCGTGAGCAGCGCCCGGAGTTCGTACATGGGTTTAGTTCGATGATTAACGATATTATTGACCCTCAGTTCATGCTTCACTTCAGCCGCCCTTGGGCCTCACTCTCCGGACCTACCTCCCGCTCCGTTTCGATAACTTCGATGACTCCACTAACTATGACTCGACCAAAATACATTCACTCTAACGGACCGTTCTATGACAACCGCCCATTACGTGCCACGATTCAACTTGTACTACAGTTACTAACCCTATAGATAGATATCCCCACTTTAATATTACGGACTTGAGCATGCATACATATGTTGTACGTCAAAAAGTCGGTGGATTTTGTACGAGTACGTGCTATCGGACCATTCCGATTCCTGAGTGACTTTGCGCTCTAAGGGCGTCTCAGGAACAGCAACACTCGGCCGATAACGCTGATTGGTTAGCTTCCTCGACATAGCCGGTGAGAGACCGGCACTTAAGTATCCTCCCCACTACTTTATCCACTGCAAGCTTGAATGGTTTACCATTCTGTGGCTCATGGAATAAGCAAAGTATAGGCTATGTAGAGGAGACGTGATTTCCGGATACCGAGGAAGACAGATCATCCATGCGGGTACGGAAACTGGGGTATTGCAAGGAAGCTTCGGGGTATCTGACTCATAGAGAATACATCGATTTCCACGGAATCTAAACAAACGAGTAGCATAAAATCTGTACCTTGCATAAATTAAAGTTATTAAAGTCATATCTGATTAGATGTGCTAGTTTCAATTTATCTAATCTTTATTTGGCGCACTGGCAGAGGTGTTTACCAACTTCAAGTTCAGGGTAATTATTCACGCGGTCCAACTTCAAGTTGTGGGGCAGAGCGACATTCTGTTCGCTTTCACCTGCTAGGAGCCCAGTCTATCAACACTTAATCAAATCCACGACAGTTCAATGCTGGGAAATTAAATACTTGAACATTGCAAAACCTTGACACCTCGACTAAACATAAACTTTATGGACGATCCTTGACCTGCGAAAAACCTACGTCATGCATTGCTTGTCTTTGCCCATACCAGTTGCACGACTATTGAAACGCCTATTCAATGTTGTATCAACGCTTACGATATCCAACCAGTATATTATTGCGCAAAAGGCGGAAATCGATCCAGTGAGGGACAGCTCGACAAGGTGGAAGGCACCGGAGCTAGAGAAGGTACCTGTCAGGGATTTGCTCGCAGCGCGTTTCACGGATGTAGGGAATTCCTTCTCGTCAGGTAAGAAGGTATCTTCATGCGAAAAGTCGACTAATATGTGTACAAAGGTGCCGATGAACTTCTATTGAGGTGGCATAAACTGAGGACTACTTCAAGCCTACGGCTTCCCTACGGATCCCGCCATGCATACTCCATAACCGCCCAAGATTCGCATTCCTATGACTCAGACTCAGAGTATATGATCGAGGAGAGCAGTCAATCGACTTCGTCTTCTCCTCCTTCGCCATCACCGGACCAGGAGCCCGTCAAACGCTCTCCTTCGCGTCAACACGGGGACACGATTGCTTCAATATCACCCATACAACAACTTCTCCTCAGTCCCGTACTGTATGACCCCATCAGGAAGCCTCGTCATCCAATAGTTCTCTGCCATGGTGAGCTCATACACGAGATTATTATATGAGTTGCTAACGAATGTTGTACCAAAGGCCTTTATGGTTTTGATGTCAGAGGGCCAGCCTCCTTTCCCATGCTGCAGACACACTATTGGAGTAATGTCCTGAAGGTACTTAAAAAGACGATCGGTGCGGATGTGATTGTTACGGGCGTACCAGGGTGCGTTCATTAAATATTCTACTATATTCGTGCCTAACCGTCAATATTATTAGGACTGGGTCTGTGGCTTCTCGTGCCGAAAGTATGGATAAATTCCTTCGTGAAAAAGCCCGTGGCCAAGAAGTTAACTTCGTGGCGCATTCAATGGGTGGTCTCGATTGTCGACATTTAATCTCGCACGTCAAACCGAAGGAATATACTCCCATCTCCTTAACGACTGTGTGCACTCCACACCGTGGAAGCCCATTCATGGACTGGTGCACAGTATGTGATCTAGAATGTTTAATGGACAATATCCAATCTTATAGTCAATACTTTTTTCAGGAGAACATTGGGCTCGGAAAGATCAAGCACAATAACAAGTCTCTAGAACTTCCTGACCCTCCGCCTACGCCGTCTGGTACACAATTTTCCTTCAGCAGCCTACCCTCTTCGTTCACAACCCTTCTCCTATCTATCTTCGATTCACCGGCGTACGCGTGTCTGACTACCCACTATCTGGAGAATGAGTTCAATCCTTCAACTCCGGACAGTCCGAACGTAAAGTACTACAGCGTTGCATCCCGAACTGAGAGCATGAGCGTCTGGCATCCGCTCTGGCTGCCAAAGATGGTTCTTGATGGTGTAGAAGAAAAAGAACGAACTATATGGGACGAATCAGGAGGACAACGACCACCGTCCTGGCCACCCTTAGCTCCCTGGGAAAGAGAGGACTGGGGCAACGACGGGCTCGTGAGCATTCGAAGTGCGAAATGGGGCGAGTTCTTGGGGACCATCGAAGGATGCGACCACTGGGATATTCGAGGATCCCGCGGCTTGAATATTGATCTCGATTGGCATGTCGACATATCGCTCCCGACCATCGTCAAAAATTCGTTGTCTGACCCGTTCTCTAAGTTGGATCTCAACCTTACAGGAGACGGCTGGAGCTGGCGAGACTGGGGTCGATTTGTCGGCGCTTGGAAGCGAGAGGAAGAGAAACGCGACCAGAAGGATGGAAAGAAAGTATCTCCAACCCCTCTTGAATCTAAGGGTAAGCCTCAGCGCGAGGAAACGGACGACGTGGTTAAGGCGTCAACGGACCAATTATCAGCTGTTGTAAGCTGGATTACGGAGCAAGTCCCATATACATCCAAGGGTAAGACTGAAAGCCCATCATCAGTGACTTCTGCGAAGGAGGTGGAGAAACGTAAGAAGCAAGAGTCCAAGGATCCGAGATTAAAGTTTGATTTGGAGAGATTTTATGTGTCTTTGTCGAGAAAGTTGTACGATGATGGGTTCTAACTAACTGTATCTGTATTTCAGCAATTAATTTGCGCTGTTCTAATTATTATACATCGTGGTACATCCTCAACTTCCGGAAAATATTAAGGGGTGAGGAAACAAGAAGAAGGGGATAAAAAGACGCAAAAGGGGGGAAATCGGTGTGCAGACACGTGCTTCGGGTTATCATCAGCTTTAGATACAAACATACTTTCGCTTAGATTGTCTAGCAAAGGCATCAGAGTTGGGCAACTGAACCATGTCGACCATCATTGATGAAGTACTCAACAAACCGGGACATGCAAACTTCTCCAAGCGATGTTTGTTAGGGCTGCCAGGAAGTATGGCGGAAGCAGACTCATCTCGGTAAGAAATGGAAGCATCCTATTTATTTCCGATTCTCACCCAATCACTATTGATTTCAGAGTAGCTGTTGGATTCTATTGCTTAGGTGCATTAGACCTTGTCGGATTGTTGGACCAAAAAGTGAGCGAGGCAGACCGTGAGGCGTGGAGAAACTGGATTTGGGCACAACAGGTTTCCAGACCTTCTACGCGTACGTTTCCTCCAAGATATCTAACTTTCGAACACTGACGCATCCGTGAAGAGCAGAGACAAGTCATGGACGTATAGGAGGCTTCACTCCAAGTCCGTTCATGGCGGTTGACCACGATGGCCCATCTGTATGTAGCAAATACGTGATTTCTGACTACTGCTCATTCTGAACTACTGCAGGCTACTCCCCTCAATTTTGATGCAAACCCGCCTCATCTTATCATGACGTACACAGCTCTTTTAGCTCTTGCAATCCTCCGCGATGACTTTAGCCGATTGGATCGGATAGGCCTTCTCAATCTTCTTCGAGCAACTCAAACGAAGGTTGGAAGGTCAGTATCAAAGCGCCTCGCCTTTCTTGTTTAGCGCTGATATTTCGCTGCGTTTTTAGCTTCACTTCGATACCTGGACAAGCTGAAGCAGACATGCGAACAGTGTATACTGCATTTGCTGTCTCGGCCATGCTGAATGACTGGAGCGGTGTAGATGTTCCGAGAGCAATCGCGTACATTAAACAATGCCTCGTAAGTCGACTATTCTCAATCCTACGAGTATTGTAAGTGAGCTATTCATAAGTCTTACGAAGGTGGATTTGGCACAAGCCCTGGCAATGAAGCACAAGGTATCATTGGATTTAATCTTTCACTTGAGGGACGCCTTAAACGAATATGAACAGGCGGCCCAACATATTGTGCTTTGGCCAGCCTTGCACTCGTCCCGAAAGAGTTTTACAGCCTCGCAGAGCTGACAGGTCCACAAAAGCGACTCATTACCCGGTGGCTAGTTACCAAGCAATGTGCTGACGAGGGGGGCTTCAAAGGTAGGACAGAGAAGGACGCGGACGTCTGTTATAGTTTTTGGTGTGGCGCGGCTCTCGATGTACGTTTCTGAAGACTGTGGTGTGATTGAACTGCCTCTAATTTATATGTAGATCTTGGGTGCGAGTGAGATCGTCAACAGAGACGCCAACGCCTCATTTCTCGCGCGCAGTCAGTTTCGAATAGGCGGAATTGCCAAAGGGCCGGATGAGCATGCAGACCCATATCACACGTACCTCGGGATCGCCGCACTTGCTGTATATCCCCCGGGATTCGAGGAACTCGGCCAACCGGTGGACAACGACGAGGATAATAACGAAGAACAAGAGCGAGCCAAAGAGCGCCACAGGCAGATCGTCGAGAGCTGGCATCTCGCCCGCCTTGATCCGCTTATCAACGCCAGCGAAGAGACTGCACGATGGGCTCGCTCTCACATCTCTTGTCAAGGTCATGAATAATCCCGAGATTCGTCTCAATAATTGTCTAGCTAAGTTGTAATCTACATCCCTGAATTCATGTCTATCTTGCATGTCCTTCGATTCGAGGATTTGTCTGCAGGCTCGACACTATCAATCATTGCATCTCAATGCGCGGGTATCCTTTCAAAGTCAATCAAAGATCGCGTTGTCCAATCAAACGCGGGGTCAATTCAAAAAGATGGTGGTGCACTGCAATTATCCACCTGAGCTTGGTTAGGACGGCTAACGCAATTAGGCTAGCCGCAGTGGCCGGGCGTCGCTGTGAGGTCTTATAGTAGGTATGATGCATATGATGCTTTCTCATCGGTCAGAGGACGGAGGATGATCATTTCTTCGTTGGTCAGTCTTCTAACTTCGCTACGCCATACACCACTTATAGCTCAGCTGTATCACAGGTGATTGTGCTCACCTAGACTGTTGTTCTGTCCATGGAAACCTTTCCAGCGACAGTCTGATGTTTGAAGGAGAACATTGATTGGTACATGCTCTGTTAACTGACTTTTATAGACTTTGTATGTCTAAAGAGGCCCGATGCGCTCAGCATGTGGAGTCGGTCGCAGTCTCGGCCACGGTGGGATAGAAAAATGCAGCGCGACGTTGTGCTCGCTTTCTGTTCCATCTCGAGTCCAAAATACAGTCGTGATGCTCTACAGACAGGTTTGACAATGGTCATCTTTCACTAAACACTCTGGCTACCTTTATCATGCTTCTTGCATACTTATAAAAGATGTTCCAAAGCAAGCTCTTGTTCCCCAGAAGCGAACGTGCACTGAGAAAATGGATCCCACCTATCCTCTGGTCCCTTTCGCGAACTTCATCGGCTGTCTGCTTATTCTTCTTCCCATGCTCACCTGCATGACCTATAGCATTGGGATATGCGCGTTCGCTGCCTGGGCCATACTGTTTGGCTTTGGACAAGGTGTCAACAGTATTGTCTGGAAGGACAACACCAATGATATTGCCCCAGTGTGGTGTGATTTGAGTAAGTCCTCCCTTTTTCAAAGCTCCATGCCTAAATTATGTTTAATGAACGATCGACGCAGCTACTCACATTTTTCTCGCAACGAATATTGCTCTTCCTGCGTGCTCGCTGGTTATAACGCGAAACTTGTACAGGATCATAAGTCGTAGGGACACCCTGCGTATCTCTCCAGCACAGAAAGTGCGTCCACTCCGCTTCATTGCACCCAATTTCTTGCTAATTTATATTCGACAATGTAGCACAGGGAAATCGCATTTGATCTGTCTCTGTGCGTTGGGTTCCCTATCCTTAGCATGATATTCTGTAAGCAAATCACCCGTCCACCGAGGGATGAAATGTATCAGTTCTGATATCATGTAAATTACACTCTTGATGCCACAGATTATATCGTTCAGGTCGACCGGTATGATATTATCGAGGAGAAGGGGTGTGCGGATCACTGGTTACCGACCGGGCTTAGCATACTCTTACTGGAAATATGGATTCCATTATTTCCAACAATCTCAATTCTATTCTACGCACGTATGTTTCTCCGTCACAGTTTCCATCGCGATACGAACTCAATCCCTCACGTACCCACATCGCCTTTTAGCCAAGATCATCTACCTCTACTACCACAGACCGCGGGAGACCCAGGCGTTAATATCCTCTATGAAGAGCGAAGGGTACTACTTCCGGTTCCTCGCTCTGGGCACGATCGACGGCGTCCTTACGCTGCCCCTCGGCATCCTCAAGGTCGTCGCCAACCACTCGCGCTCGCGCGCCTCGCTTATATTCTACCCCGGGTGGGCCGCCGTGCACGCGCACTGGGCGGCGCCGGAGCGCATCCCCGCGGCGCTGTGGCGGTCGAACGTCTGGTCCGTGTATGCCGTGCGCTTCGACCAGTGGGTCTGCCCCTTCCTCGGCCTCGTGATCTTTGCGCTGTGCGGCCTGCACGCGGAGGCGCGCGCGAAGTACCGCCGGGTGTTTGGGCTGGTGTTTAGTAGGCTCAGAGGCCAGCGGAGGGGGGCGCAGGCGGCTGGGAAGTCTGGCGAGGCGTCGACGATACGCTTTGGGTCGGCGAATGCTGGCGCGAATGATCCTGCTATGCAAGACCCTTTTCCTCTTTCTATTGCCCACCCATCAAACTGATATCATTTCACGAAATAGGATCAGCCTAGGATCCCTCAACGCCTCACAAGACGCCCGCGACTCCATCATGACCCACCGCTCCGGGGACGACATCGAAGCGTACGCGTACGGCTCGAATGGCCATTACGCCATGAAAAATCTCCCAGACGTCGTCGGTCCCGTTGAAAGCACTCGAAACCCTCCGCACGCCCGAGGTGAGGCGGTGGCGGCGGGAGATGCGACAAAGACAAAGGTTTACGAGCCCTCTCTGACCGAGCCTGCCACGGATGTCACAATCGTGCACGAAATCGATCTCGGTCTCGAGACTGACACGACGAAAGACCGGGATGACGATGGCGGTGAATTGGATACGTCGCCTCGGGTCGCCCTGCCATTGCGAGCCTAATCAGTTGGCATCAGTCCAGCTTTCGAAGTAGTACCTTACGAGGTTCACACGAGCGATACCCCTGTACTACTCACAATGCCTTCTCATTATGCTGTAATAGTTATTAGTACCCCCATACATGATTTACAGTACACAACAATTAATTACGCGTATCAAGTTTATCAAGCATGAGGTTCTGCGATCAATTTAAGATTGACAATTTTTACAGACTATACTTCGAAGGTAATATATGAATACACTTACAGCGGAACTACAGCGGACTTTCGTGATGCCATGAACAAGAAAAAAAACAGGATGGGCAATGATACAAATACAGTGAGTTGCTTTGAATGCACTATTACGACTGAGGTTGAGCGGAGACGGTGATTTACGTTTTTAAGCTTGCGAGAGGCTACGACAAAAGGAAAAAAATGAAAGAACAGACTGCGAAGAGGAGTGTGGGTTGAACTAAAATGGCGTAGCAGATTGAAGACTCGAATGATTGAAATCACTTTGCTTCTCTGGTCGGTTCTCGATTGCATATTGTTGTATAAAAAGCAGAATTGCAGGAAAAGAGATAGAAGGGAGATTGATGACAGCCGTTGACTGGCCGGTGTCATGCCTCGTACTCGAATCACACCTGATCCGGAATCTCCGCAGGATCCTTGGCATTTGGCGCATACTCCTTGACTCCCACTGCACGAGCTTTCTTGCTTCTGCAAGTCCGAGACCAAGTTATACATAGTTAGTGACCAGTCTCAAGTAGACAAGAGAAATAAGGGGGACGGGGCTGTAGAGGTGGTGGTGCACTCACGGGCGGGTCAACAGACTGTCTACGTCTCCGAAGAGGAAGCAGTCGTACACGAACGTCGCAACAAGCGCACCGCAGATAGGCGCAATGACAGGACACCATATCCAGTATTGGCTATTTCATCAAATAGTACAAGCGCTTTCGCGTCAGAACTTCTAATCTCCACATCGTGGCATGAGCATGACAGTGCAGGAAGGGGACTCACTGCCTGAAGTTGAATACCTCTCTCCCGTAGCCGACCATAGCGGTCAAGATGCGTGGGCCGAGGTCTCGAGCGGGGTTGACTGCGAAGCCGGTCTGCGCGCCGAAAGTCATGCCGATGCCGAAAAGCGTGAAGAACAACGCGATGGGGAGCAAGCCCGCGGGCGGGGAGCCGTTCCGTTTGTCGGTAACAGCAAGGAGGACGATGACGAGGAGGAACGTGCCTATAAACTGTTAATATTATAGGTAGTCATATAAAAATTATCAGTAACATATGTAGAAAAAGGAAAGAGAACGATGAATAGAAATAGAACGCACCTCATCGAAAAACGCACCCGCGTTCCCCAAATAGCTCACCGCGTAGGTGCCAAAGAGTTTCGCGGTACCGGGGACGGTGCGCACACCGGAGCCGCCCTCGGCGAGGTCAATGGCGTGGACGTACACGGCATAGGTGATGGCGGCGCCGACAATCGCGCCCAGAAGCTGGGCGAGGATGTAGAATGGCACGAGCCGCCAGGGGAAGGAGCGGAAGGTCGCAAGGGCGATTGTCACCTGTGTTATGGTAAATGGTCATAAGTGACTGAACTTATTCCCCAGTTCGTTGATGAAGGGGAAGAGTATCTAAGTAGTGACTGAGGAGGCGACGTACGGCTGGGTTAACATGTCCACCGCTGATTCCTCCTGAGACCCACGCGCCGAGCGCGAATCCTGCCAAGAAAAAATCGAAATATCAGCATATGCACGCTTTCAGTCCGATCAGCGGGGACAGTAGTAAAAGCCTGTGTACCTGCACCCCAACCAACAGCAACAGATAGGTATCCCTAGCGAAAGAGCAAATAAAAGAAAGAAATCAGATTTAATCATGTCTATGACCAATTGCCATACAGGATATAGCATGAAGAACCGTAGCCATAGGCCACCGTTGCGATATGAAGCGCAAGGGAGGATAGAATGCTGAGACTCACCCCAGCCTGTGAACTCGAAACATTTGGGTCGTTAAAAAGCGTGCCCTGCGCGTTTCCTGCTGTACCAAACATGACGAGGATCATCGTCCCGATAAATTCAGCAGCGGGCTCGCGGATTGTATGTCTGTGATACAGATTGAATTCAAGTAAAAGAAGAAGGTAAAAACAAAGACAATAACTCACCGCATCCGCACCCACAAATTTGGATAGCGCGCGTAGAAACGTCGCTCTCTTACGATGCCAGGCGTACCAGGCGTGCCGGGTGTCGCATTGCCATTTGGGTTCATATTGCCACCCGGTCCAGGTAAACCACCGTCGAACTGCGTTTTGCGGGCATTGAGGCCGTTGTTGGTAAATTGCTTGCCATGGTCGTCGCCAGCGTAGGTACCGTCGTCAGAAAAGATCATTGAGTGGGGGGTTTGGGGGGATCGAGCATTTACACCAGCGAAGGCAGGTTTTTCGTTAATGGAATCGGAGGGCGAGGGGGAGGACGCCATCACTGCCTTTAACCCTTGAGCTTATTGAACTGTATTTTGTCTAAAGTTTTGGAAGGAACTAGACACCTGCTGCCCAAGTATACAAGTAAGAAAGAAATATGGCAGAGCACTGGAAGAAACCCGAGACAGAGGATGGGAGAGACAGATAAAGGATGAGATCTGGCGAGATCGAGGAGTTTCGTTGAATATATAGTCCCGAGACCAATGCGCTAGAAGACAAAACATACGTCATGATAGGAGAGCTGTCGACGTTGAGGAAGTGTGGGGCAGGCACTGCGCGCTGGACGTGTATGCAATCACTATCGTAGTGGCTGCTTCACTTCTATGCCGTTACTTCCTACAGTGACTTGCAGATTTTGCGTCCATTGGAATTTAGGTGCACATCTGCGAAACACAGTAGAAGCTGTTTTGTGCATCAATTGTTGAAGCTTTGTCTCTTGTTGACTATATTCGCATAAACTCTGGAACAGGATTAGCTTCTTTGACTCCATCGGATGTTCTTAACCACAGAAAGCGGATCGAAGGAGTCACATCACACTTATCCTTTTTTGCACGGCCCCACTGCCAGAAACAATGATGTCAACATACGTTACGTCCTAAATAAGCAGGAGACATGCCTTTTTGGGACAGAGTGTAGATCCCATACACGACTGTGCCCCAAGCCTGTCACCCGTACTTAAGATGGTCCCGCTGGGCTAACGAAGTAGAGTTCATATTGGCGTTCGCTCTCCGATCAATGACAGTTACCCTAGCGCAAACAAACGTCAAGACGGTGCGGCAACTTCATAACCAAAGGTATTTGAAATGCCTTCGGAGCGAGGGCAGCCTTGAGGCCTCAGGATGACACGGAAGAGCAAATAGCACAGATCACTCCTTAGCTCGCCGCCCGTGAGGATAGGGCCCACTATTGCACATTACTCCAAAACTGTGATAACGATGATGAAGTGGACACGGCAATGCTGGCAAGTGATCTTTGAAACACTGACAGTGATGCTCAAAATCTGGATATTGATGTCTGTACAAGCAGTTAGTGGCTGCGAGTTCCTCACAGCAGAGCCCGCTACCCGTCGATGGGCGTGAAGTTATTGTAAGAGAAAGAAAAGAAAATCATTTTTACATACAGAAGTCTATTACTATCTATACATTTAAATCCTTTGCCAACTTCAACTGCCCGAGAAGGTGGCATGTAAAGTAGATGTCACCCTCAGCAACCGACACAGGTCTACAGATGTCAGTCACAAGCAAGCCAAGATCACATCACTACAGATGAGCTTGAAATTGGGAGGTAGATCCAAGTGGTTGCAGTCTTGAGTTCACCTGCTGCTGCAACAGTCAACGCTTGTGCAACCTTTCCGGTTCTTCATTATGAACCCCTCCTTGTGGTTACGAGGCCACTTCCGAGAGGTAGTCCAACCACCGAGTCTCACCGCCAGTCTCAACCACCACTTTTGAGATATGCCACAACTGTTCCTGGGTACTTCAGCCTCCAGCCACATCACGCCTATACACCATCATGGTGGCGGCAATGCCGCCCTCTGCACTCAGTCTGTGGAATGTGGCGGAAGACGGCCGTCGGTCCCCTGCATATGCAGGGTAGCTTACGCAAACGGCGGTCACCCCCGTTACTTCCAAGCCACGTCTGCATGCCCGGTTTTGTGGAAATTTAGAGGTGGGGAAGGCGGTCTCTGTGGCGGATGAATATTAGATAGGTCTTCGGACAATTGTTGAGATGGAGACATCAGGGAAACTACTTTTTGCTTAAGGCGACTGACGCGTCCTGACGCTGCCTTAAATGGACTGAAGGGTTGCTATGCCTGTCTGAAATCTACTGATATGTTGCTATGCCTGTCTGAAATCAACTGATGGCCTGAACACACTGAAATAAGCCAATTTTCAGGACACACTCAGTACGTCAGTACATCAGGAGGTCAGTCAAGCATAAGTAAAGACTAAGTACAAGCATGTACAATTCAAATGTCATAGTAAGTACAAATCAGTACACCAGTAATTCAGTACGCCAGTATTGTAGGCTGCGCGCTGCTTTCCTCTCGCCTTCGCTGATAAGGATGTTCATGCTTTTCGTTGTTGGCTGAGCGACTCAAGCACATTTGCCTTGTGCGCTTCGAGAATTGTCCGACTTCCGCCCAAGTGGCATATTCTTCCTGACGCCTGAAACAATTGTCAAACATAAATTCCAGAGTTCTTACTACGGGTTTTCGGAGGACTCGGACATACTATTTTCAATCTGTTCCGAAAGCAATTTCTCTCTTGTCCGATTGCGCACGTTCTGATCATTTTCCCTCAAGGTCCATGTTCTTGAATTACCCTCCACCTTGAATGGTCCGCCGTAGCCGCTCGTGTCAATTCTCGTCACCGCAACCTATCGATCTAGCTCTGCTTCTACATCCTTGAGAAGCAGATTGCCTCCGGTGGGAAGTGGGGGTAGATCTCGGTCTGGAAGTTGTTTGTTCAATAGGGAGTTTTGGTCTGACGCCAGAACGATCGGTATATATCGCAAGTGTTCATACTCCTGGTTTGTTCCTTCTGGATCATCCGAAAAGTGTTTGAGTAAGGCTTTATACTGTAGCTCGAATGCACTTTAACAAGATGACTTACGGCCGTCAGCGAATCAACAAGTATCCCATCGATATGTAGGCAACACTCATTATCTGCAACTTCGCTCACGTCGTAAGGCTTCAGAATAAGCTCTGTGATACGCATCACTACACCTGTTCGGTCGTCCAGCGTATTGGCAAGCCGGATTTTCTGCTTCGCGAATGCCTGGATCATCGAAAGTACGTTCTCGGTGGACAACTGGCTGATTTAGGAGGTGGTCGTGAACTTCCCTTGCCCAGCTCGCTCTCAACTCACATCGTCTTATTCATCAGCGACACAACTCACTTCGATACTGATTGACCAAGGACAGCACCACCGTAGTCCTAGATTTAAGAAAGTAAGACCACTACAGGCCGGAACAAATGACTATTCGAGAAGAGCTCACTCGAGTGGTTGATCCATCCCCTCGCACGAACGTACCACAGATCAAGTTCACTGTACCTTTCGTAATACCGATACCGTATCCGTGAGACAGAACTCTACCTTCACCATCGAGTCCTTGATGCCAACCAGACGGCACGACAGCGCAGCATGTCCGTTCCACACGACCTTGCTCGAGGTGAACTTGATAGCGTTGCCGACAATGTTCGTAATGACCTGGCGCAGATGCAGCGAGTCACCGATGAGCTGATCAGGAATGTCTGGGTAAACATCATATGTGAGGTCGAGGTTGTTTTGCGATGGTCGTACAACGAGAGTCTTGAGGTTACCGAAAACCGTGTGTCTCAGTGAATACCAAACTTGCTCTATCGTCATCCTGCCTGCTTCGAACGTAGTAATTAATCGAAATATTAGCAACTGAATTCGGAAGCATCGGCGGCGGATTAGCTTACTCTTCGAGATATCCAAAATATCGACATTAATCAATAGCAGACTCCGAGCCAAACTATGCACCAGCAGAAGACTCTCGCGCTGACTCTTATTCAAATTGCTATCCAGCGTAAACTCTTTCATGCCAATGATACCGTTCATAGGGGTCGAATCTCATGAGACGTGTTCGCCAAGAACTCCAACTTGGAGCGACTGGCAAGTTCGGCAGCTTCACGAGCGGCGGCGTTCTTCTAAATCGACTCGCGCAAGTAGTGCACAATTTAATTGATTTGATGAGTCTCAAAGGATTCCATCTCGCCTGAGCCTTTGACGGTGATGAAACACGTGAAGTCGCCGTTTATACTAGTAGCTGCAGTACTGATCTGCGCGAAACCACGCACTTCGGTCGTCAAGTTTCCGGCCATGGTGTCAACAGCCATTCTATTCGGAGTGCGTTCAGTAAAAACCACACTACACAATTCAGCGGAATGCTAGTGAAATAAACATACGTGATTTTTTGCTGTGACATGAACATTCTCGATTTCAGCTTGAACACCGAGTTTTTTCGTTCTGACTTCCCGCGCGACTTTGGTCACCCCCGCAGTGAAGAGAGCCAACTGGTCAACCATGCCATTGATGGCCAAGTCCAGAATATCACCCTGAACAGACACGCCCACGATCTCCTGCGTCAAGTCGCCACGAGCGACGGTCGTAGTCGCGACAACAATGGTACGCACTTGAAAGTTCACCTGCGTCAAAGAAAAGTGAGACAATTCTCTCCAAGACAAAAGCGCAGCATAGGTTGACCGCCCATTTGCTGTACTAGTAGTCACAGTCTCGAGCTCCATCGCCCCGCGAAGTTGTCCAGATCAATAATTGTCTAACACATTTAGCTTCGGTTAGATCTGTGTTGATATGATATGTTTGAAGAGCAAAGTATCCGAAATAGACGCATGTGGTTTCGCTGATGAATAAACCAGTATAAGCCTAGTAATATAATAGCAAGAAGAGAAGTCCGTACTTATAGTTCCAGAGGCTTCAAAGGTTGCGCTTATTCTCTTCCCTCGCATGCCCTCATAGATGTTCGCCACCGTAGTCCGATGCTTGTGAACTAGATGTAGCGCCTAGGTTCACGCTACCTTCCGGCGACTTGCTAGAGATTGGCCGGGAGATGCTGGCAGCTGTTTCATGGAAAGATGTTCGCCTCGCGTCATCGCGTTTTTCACTATCGGAGGTGTATCACATTCAACTAGAGGTATGAAGGTGTCTCGCAAGACGGTATGAGGTGGTGTTCCGAGGCCGGGGCCGGGGCCGTCAGCCTGCAATTGACGGACGCGAGATTTACTACGTTGCAATGGCGGTTTCGGCGCAGGAAACTGATATGTGAAGCGAGGGGCATCCAAGGACACATGCGCAAGGCTGGCGCGGGATCGGTCGTGTAGTTCATCTGCCCCCTCATCAATAGCGTCCTCTGCCACCTCTTCAATCGTCAGCGGACGGCCCTTGCCCTTCCTTTCCTATAAGGCGGTGTCGACTCTAGTTGAAGACGAAGGATTGTTACTAATTTTTGATGAAGATCACAACAGTTGGTGATGCAACATGTATCGGCCTATCCTCAGCGGGTGTCGTTCGAAAGGTAGAAGATGCTCGCTTCAGCGTGCACGTCGGAGCTCCTCTCACTATAACAAGGCCGCCCACCTTCTCCTCTCCAGGTACTAAAGACAAATGTGAGTGATAAGATCAAGCAAGAAGCACGTTCTCAGACGTACACTATCGTTTTTTGGTTCATTCGGAAATGTTGAAGTCTAGGCGAGTTCAATACAAGCTTGAGGGTAGGATAAAACATAACTTGTTCAGGCCAATAAGTGGTCTTATGGAATGGGTGGGGGATGGCGGAGAAGTGCTCATAACAAGACTGGAGAACGTACACTGTGTCGTTGAGGGGACGCAGTGGTAAAAAGTTCAAGTTCAAGTTCAAGTGCAAGTGCAGTCCGAGTCACGGTGGCAACTTGAACTTGAACTCTTCAAGTTCCAATTTTAGATTTAAAGCTCCACTGGAAGCATCATCATGGCAAGCAATCCGAACAGCAGACAGACACCATTGGCGACATCTTCCAAACCACTTTGATACCTCAGACTACGGTGATCATTCGGGAAAAAAAGGCAATTCAATAATAAATTTTAATCATGAATCTCCTGGCAACTTTGAAAGACAAGAGCATGCGCACAACAATTTACTCGATAACTCAAGCACATTTGGTCAAACCTGCTACTGGTGGGCCTCAGCCTACTAGATCAAGCCTCGAAGTTCTTGATGTACTTATCCGGTAAGGGTGAGTGGCTTTGGCTCAGGGCCAAAGCTACAGCAAACGTGCTGTGAACGTCAATAGCTGCATCTAGTATTCCAGTACAGCAGATCATGCAAGTGAGAACTTGAAGATGGTTGATCTTGAACAACAGAATGATAACTTACACTCTTTTTGTGCCGCTGATAGCTCGTCAGCTGCCCAGTCACTCATTGTGACCTCACTACTCTTCTTGACGTTCAGCCTCAATACTTCTCCCACTATTTTTTCGAGCTTGACAGTCGGAGTCGGATGCTGGAACCAGAGACGAGGGTTTAAGAGCAGTTGGGACCAGGTCGGGTTTTTGGGCCAGACTTCCGGGTAGACAACGCGTGCCCAATCTGTCAGATCGACACAGGAGCGCACAGAGGTGCGAAACTTGCGCTTTATACGCACTGCGTCACCTGCCATTTCTTCTGTTAGGCCACCTCGCAGGAGAAAAGATAAGTTATTCATACCGTTGATTCCTGCGGAAATTTTCATGACTGTACCATCCCCAAGGAGTTGCGCCAACGTAGGGGGAAGGTCAGTAAGAGTATGCGTCCTGACTAGATAAATGTGGTGTTGAACTGCGAGTTGGATGAGGTCCACGCGATGATTGGGCCCTTCTCCGCCACTTGCCCACTCGATGTCGATCGAGACAAATCTACTAGCTGGTACCTGTGGCAATGATGCATATATTGCAGTCACTGCATTGTCCACATCCAAGCCCGTGCGACACTGTATCGGAACTATATTATGGAGCCTATATTGATGTAATTCGGAGAGAGGTGTTGGTGGTACCCCGAGAAGATCAAGAAATGTTTGCAGTTTCTTGTGTATCTAGCAACAAGTCAGTGTACAGATCTTGATATGAATGAAACAAGTACCTTCGTTTGAGCCCTTGCTGTCCACCGTTGAAACGAGCTGAAAGCGGAGGACGGTGCGGAGGTGCAGGCGTGCGTAATCAAGGGAGAGGAGGATGAGAAGGATAGTACGAAGATTTGAGAACATGATTCACGGTGGAATGGCTTGATGATGATCTTGGGGACAATACCCGCTCCCACTTCACACTTATACAAAGTAGTTGAAGTCAGTTTTCTGATTTCCCATTCTTCTAGAAAGAGAGAGGGAGCTATTAGTGCTTTGTACTATGACTCGGATAAACCGCAAGTTGAACTGATAGTAGGAGATGACAAATGATTTCTTCCGGATGACTTGATTATAAGGCTTCTTTTCATTTTAAGCACAAACGAACAAGAAAATGAGTCATGTTAACTCCGAAGAAGTCGGGAGGATACAACCCACTGCACAAGAAGCTGCTCCATCAGCTCTAGAAGGATTTCGAAGAAAGCCATGAGTAACTCACCATACAACAGTCATCCCTGTACACAACCCGAAACTTGAACTAGAACCGTGCCAAAATGGGAAATGGGCCAACTTGAATGCATCCCAACCCGCTTCGGAAGGAGTAATTTGCATGAAGGCGCGTTTCTCGTCCTCGGAGCTGAGGGAATTGCGCTGTCGGCCGATGATGGACTCATACTGCACATTGAAACCGAGTGTTCTCCGTTTAGGCGGCAATGGTGGCGGGGCAGAGGTGTTTGGCAAGGAATGGGAACACGACAAGTTGACAACAACTTGGATGATGTCGAAAATGCAGTTATATTTTTCCCTTTGCGGCATTTGCAAATTGAGTTGTGAGTCGCTTTGTCGACCTTTGTGCATGCAAGCGGAATATTGGGATGCATCAAACTGCCCGGTGATACATAGCCCCGTATATACGAATCCGACCGCGCAACTTCGCAACCTTCCCTCTCCAGCATCCTTCCCATGTTTTTGGGCTCTTTACGCCGCTCAGGCCAGGCGAACTTAGGATTAGATGTCGATTGAGCAGGGATCCCTGAAGTGAGAGTAGACGGTAGGGATAGAGACTCGTCCCGACTGACTGCTCAGCGCGAGTCCTGTGGCCGCTTATTGTTGAGCTTGAGATGGTCGAGGAAAAGAGGAACGATGGAACGAGAAGAAGCTGACGCGGCCATCGTTCCTTCCGGTGACAAGAAAGTCGGAGTCATACTGGAAAGTTGTCACTGATGAGTCGGGGATACAGGAATGTGAAGAAAATCATACCCATTTGCAGATTCCATACGCGAACGGATGTGTCCAATCCCCCTACCCCCACCCCAAGAAAAGAAGACAATATAATTTTCGGCGTAAATCTTATGCAGATGTTCTCGGAGAACGTATAGACATTCCCCGTGCCGATGCTCCCAAAGCTGAAGAAGCCCGTGAGTATTATGATTCAAAAATTAAAAGAACAACTTACTCAAGAAGTACAGTAGTAGCTTTCGCTCACTGATTACTGCACGCATACATCCTCTCCTCGTGCCTGTGAGGGCCGGTTCAGTAACTTGCCTCTTTGCACATCCGAAACGTCGGTGATGCGTCTCGCAATTCAAAACCTGAGAGGAGCGGACCTCGGATGCAAGTGCAGCAACCAGTTTTAATGTCCTGCTCTCTGAGCTGGTCATCAGCCACCACTGACGATGAGCTCTCTGGCATAGCCCTGTCCCTCGGAGAAGGTTCACTCATGATATATGGTTACGGATGTAACCACTCTACCATCACAAATCGCTGAAGAAGTTTGTGTTGTCAACTGTGGAGGTGGACGCGTGCGCATGTGTGCTCGCCATTGCTTTAGTCGGTGGGGGGATACGCGTCGGCATAAATCTGCGAGAGAATCCTGGGTCAAGAATTGGGGCGCCTGCTGTGGGCGCAGTAAATTGCGTAGACGGCAGTGGTTTCGTTCCTCTGCAAAAGCGGTCGAACTCCTACCCCCTTGGTTTCCATACGAGCCTAGAGTGGCGCACGAGTAGAAACGCGTCGACCCACAGGGAGCTAACAAAGTAAGGCGCAGACGTTTTACGCGAGCTGCGCGAGGCGTTGAAACCGATAGAACAATTTGAGCGTGCCGAGACAGGCAAAGCGCGAGTCGGCAGATGCGCGGCGGAAGAAAGAGGTCTATCAGAGTTGTACAAGGTCCCGCATGGTGTTGGGAGAGAATCGGGACGTGCAGGAGGAATTCGATGTTGAAAATTGGTAGAAAAGTGAAGAAGAGAATCTGCGGTGACTTGGGCGTTGGGATACAGTGGTAGTTGAGGAGGAGGCCATGACTACGTCAGTTCGCTACTGAAAAGTCACTTGAGGCCATCAACGATATTATAGAGCTTACTCATCTTGGATGATTGGTTAAAGTGTGTCTGTAAGGTGGTTCGCCCTAGGCTGCCAGTGCCAGTGTGTAAGATGATCCCGTGTCAACTCAACTGTACATCCTACGGCAGCGGCTGTTCCTTTTTCCGATAATTGCGTAGGATGCGATCAATAGTGGAGGGTGCGGGCCAAGATGTAATCCTGGAGAGCAGAACGTAGTGTTAAACAGAAAATATACCAGGACGTAAGACAACCTGAGGAAGTTCTCTGTTAACGAGCCTGGTTGTATGGCATGGTGACTACGGCCAGTGTTGAGCATCTTCAATGTCCACCAAGTACTATGCCTGTGGTAGCAACAACTTGAAGTTGAAGTCGACAACTGAGTGCCAGCCTGCCAGCCTTAGTAGTGAGTGCCACAACTTCAAGTTGAACTTGAAGTCACCGTGCCAGTGACCGGCGTGCCACTGGCACTGGCAGCCTGAGTGGCAGTGAGCCTGAGTGACTCCGACTCAGACATCACTGGCAGAAGAATTTGCCGTCCATGTCCTCTTCATCTTGCTCCCCGGAACATTGAAGGGATGAAGTAGTGATGTTGAAGGCAACTTGAGCCAGAGGAACTTTAACACGGTGTATGTCCCCGAAACTTGAATGTTAAAGTAGAAGCACAACACAAACAAGCCTTCGGGTACTACTAGTACGAGTACTAGTAGGCTAGTAGATACTCCTGGCAGCCTGGGGATGCGCTGCATCGTATGAGATGTGGTGATCAGTATTTACAAAATATCTTCAAGTTGAAGGTCATATCATCACACAATCAAGCAAGACATAGGCGTTTTATTCAAGAAAAAGACGACACATCATTGTTTACTATTATCGGAAAGACAAAGTCGAAACATCATTGTTTATCAGGAAGACAGATAGACTCGACGAAGTTTATACCGTGACCATATACTACGGGTAGTAGTATACTAGGACAAGGGCGTCAAAGATTTGAGTCGAGATACGCCTTCGCCGGTAATCCGAAACTCAAATGGCTCTTTGTAATGAGGATTGGAAGGATTCACAAATCCTTCCTTGGAACTAGGAGGCTTCCGTGTTTGCTCACGCACTTCCTTTGCCCAGTCCATGCGCAGAGCCAAATAAGACTGAGGTGCCCGACCATAAGGGCCATGGTTCCCCACTATCTTGCATATCCTTTTAAGCACGTCCTGCTGTTCATAGGTAAAGAGTGGTTCCCCCGCTGTCAGGTGCAGTACGGATGGTGCGTTTTCTATGAATTTGAAGAGAGATTCGTCGTCACCATAATAATGTCGGTCGTGGATAAGTTTATTCAAATGTTGCCTGAGTGGAGTCTCGTTCATCACCTCAAAAACGACATGTTCAGAAGACGTAATCATCTGCATCGCGTTGGAAAGGATAACAGCTTTCTCCCTGTGCGTATTTCGCCGCTTCTCCAGATGCAGGATCTTCGATAATTTTTTTCGGTCTTCGTCATTTTCCGGCCACTTTCGCACTGGCACCGGGACTTCCGTGAGATTCGCCTGCTTGACAACTTCCGCTAGTGTGTTCAAGGATAATTGGTCGAAAGAAGCTGAGACTTCCTCAAAACTGCGCTGTATATCAGCTGGGAGAGCTTTTGGAGGAAAACCTTTGGCCGACGCATGGGGTATGTCCTCAGAGCCATAGTATTCGATGTCGCCCTCTTCGGCCATCTTTGCAAAGAATTCCTCGAAATAGAACTTAGGCAGGTCCTTCAGATCGAGGACACCCTCTTCTGATGGATCAAGATTTGGGAACGGTTTGCACGTAAAGTCATCTATGCTGGCATCCCATGTGGACTCCTGCTCGTCGAGTGTGGTGGCTGGCTGTTGTGAATCCAACTTCTTCAGCTTGCGATTGAGGATGACATACAACCTTCGATGGAATTCGAAGATAAGATAGAAGCGCACAAGAAAGAAACGGAACTTTTCGATGGATTTTGCGTCAGGCGACGGCTGCCAGGAGTTTGTGAAGGGGTATTTGGATTTAAGCTCTGCTCTCGCGCCCTCTACCAAGCTCTGCAGCTTCTTTTCGGTTTCCCTCAGCGTCTTCACGGCCCGGCCCCTCTTTTCCTCACTACACTTTGGGTCCTTTGTCGTCTCCTCTGCTTTCTTTTTCGCCTTAACCGCGTCCTTGTATGTCGTATCCTCCTCGCGGAAGTCTGCTAACTTGTCTTCAATCCCTGCTAACCACTCTTCGTAGCGTGCTTCCTCTGAGGATATGAGGCTTTGAGGTAAAGCGGTGAGCAGGTCATCAAACAGATGCCTTGCAATGGGAACCTTTCCGTCCCGGCGCATGGTTGGTTGGGCAGTGAACTCAGCGTAAAGCTCGTTTACACCTCTGATGAGCCCCGCTGTCTTGACACCGCCATCACCAGTAATGTCAAAAGGGGCAACCGATTCGATCTTGAATTTGTTTGGGAAAACAATGGCAAAAGCCATATAAAGAATGTTCCTGGCGTCCTCGAAGACGTGTCGTAGTTTAATACTACAAGCTGCCGCTTCGCTCTATGTGAGAACTCATGAGTTTAATTTGTTTTGCAATAGCTTTCAAGATGACTTACCGATTCAGCTGCTACGGCAATGATTTGAAGCTCGCGTATCATGACAGCGAACGATGCTATAGTCCGCGTCAAAAGGTCGTCTTTGGAGCGGTCCGCCTTCCGTTCAGCATCCAATGTCTGGTCCGCCTTCCGTTCAGCATCCAATGTCTCCAAACGAGCCAGCTTTTCGTTCATTTGATGCACCTTGTCGGTGGTGCTTTGAATCATATCAAATTGACTGTCAAGCCTTTTGCTAACATTAGCTGCCATGACGGAGTGTAGCGCATGGATGCCCTCCTCAGCTGCAGCCCTCGCAAGCATCGGGTAATTCAGGGTTGCCTGGTCCTTTATATGTTGTATCTCGTTGGAGAGAGAATCGACTTTCTCCTCCAAGGTCTTTATTGTCTCCGAGTAATCCGTGTTCTCCGATTTGGCCGCCTTTTTTTTCGTGGCTTTCAGATCTTCCCTTTTTTTCTCAAGATCTTGAGATCCAACATTCCGCATCGCCCGATCCAGCCGTTCATCCACTTTCTTTTTTTCATCAGGATTCGCCGCCCGAGCTGCCGCTCCATGCTTGAGTTTTGTTATCACCTGGTTGAGAACTTTGGCAGTCTCGACCAGCTTTCCTCCAATGTCCGTCCATTCCTTGCCCGCTTTGTCCAAGTCGCCCCCTATCCCATTGAGCATGGTGACTGACAAGTCGCTAGTTGGGTATAGGAAAGAGATAAGAAGCAATCTACACAGACTGGCAATGTCACTCACAGGTTCGTTTTCAAGTCTTCGACACTGTTTGACGGCTTGGAGTCCACGTCCGACCCAGGTTTTGCCACCCCACTGCCAGTGGCACCGGCACTGGCGGCCTCGCTGACAGTAGAATGGAATGTCATCAAGATGCAATTAAGCTCAGGCTGGCAACACTACTCACAATTCCAAATTGGATGTGTCTGGTTCCGCCTCAGTGGCAGACGTCAAATTGCCACTGCCAACTCCTAGTCCGACCTCAAACTCCGATTGTGACCTCAACCCGGGCCCTGCACTTGCAAGAGACTCCGAGTCGGACATGGAGACGCCGGGCCCATTCACTGGCAGGCTGTCAAGAGAATGTCCTGGTCACATACTTTGAAGGCTGGCAACATGAATGACACTTACTTGATTGCTGATTTGCCACTGTCATCTCGCTGTGCCATCTGATTGAAAATTTCAATTGCTTTCACCATGTCTGACCACGTCTTTATAAGCCACGAATAGGCTCCATCTTCGCCAACAAGAACTAGTCCTGTTTGGACTTTTTGTGAAAGAATTGAAATTACTACTAATACTAGTTTTTGAGACATGTACTACATACCAGCTAGTCTGGCTTTCTCTGGATCCAGCAGCATTGTGATTTTGATTGGCTTGGGAGGCTGAGGCTGAGTGCCAGTGGCTTGCTGGCCCGGGATGCCAGTGTTAACAGGTAGCACTGGCATGTTAGCGTGAGGGACAACAAGAGACATTCTGAAGGGATAGTCGTTGAGTTGCTGGCTTCAAGATGATGTGGGGGGCATCATGATGGGGTCCGCTGCCAGTGGCAACTAAAAGCTATTCACCGTCGGAACGTGAACTTGAAGAAGTTGATGGAAGTCGGATACTACCGCTGCCAGCAGGCCACACCGTGACTCAGGCTGACGGAGTGCCGTGAAGAGTAGTACTATATTTAAATTTAAGTACTCAGGCTAGTACTACTATGCCAGTGATACTACTACTACTAGTAGTAGGACTTCCCAGCCTCACTGGCACTGGCAGTGCCACAGCATGAGTGCACCCGCTGCGAGTAGTACTACTACCGTAACTACTAGTACTACTACTACTACTACTAGTACTTACTAGTCGAATTTGAAGTTGATGATCTCAGCAACTTGACAGCTCGGCCGCCGCAGTTCGCTTCGGAGTCCGAGTCCTCGCCGGATAGTACTATAGTAGTACTATACTTGTTTGTGTTTCACGGCATGATGATGCGGAGGCACCGTGATCATCATTATGATGGTACTGGATGCCTTCCCGTAAGGATTTAGGACGACGATTCTTATCCTAAATCCTCTTCCGAATATTATCCGGGAACGGAGCCAACTTTCCGGTCGACGTCGGTCGTCCTAAATTACTGAGATCAAGGAAGGGCTCTAAACATTACAGCAGCGTTCTCACATACCATATTTAGTAGAAGTGAAGATTATGTGACGCACCCGCTTCCATTTTAAGCAATTTTATCTATGAAAATAATCCGGCAGACCTCACCGTGGCAACCGGAAAGGAATTTAGGACCCGTCCTAGATGTTGCTTACGGTTTAGGATGGCTGTCCTAAACCTGTACCTGACGGAGTTTCAAAGATTTAGGACAGCCTCCGCCGTCCTAAATTCTTACGGGAAGGCATCCACTAGAGTAGTGACGCAGCCTGCGGCTCAGGCTGAGTCGGAAGCCACCATACTCAGGCTATGCTTCCCGTACTAAGGATTTAGAACGGCTTTTTCGTCCTACAAGTAGTATGTAGTACTAGTACTAAACGGCACGGCTCGGAGCCAAACTCTCCGTCTTGCCCGGGCCCTAAATTTCCAGGATCTAGCAGAGGGGAAGGGTCTGCCAGATGGTCCGTGTCTAGGACAGTCGTCCTAAATGCCTGCCTTGCTTACCGTACTAGTAGTAGTATCAGGTAAGATATCATAAGTACACCCTGATACCTTACCTTCAAGTTCAAAGGTAAGTTATACCGCGGGTCTCCATGGACCGGCAGAACTTCTGCTCAAGGCCGGCGGTGGACGGGTGGCTTCAACCTCCCTAAATGCTTGCCAGCCTGAGTGCCAAGCGGGGTCTTATGGGTTTCAATTTCGGGTGTCCTAAATCCTTCATCCAGTGGCGCCACTGGCAGTGATACCGTGACTCAGGCTCAGCCTGAGCCTGAGGCTGCCACTGCAGTGCCAGTGGCAGTGAGGCTACTAGTTCTGGGAGGAAGGGCACTGCGTTCCGGAATTGCGTGATAACGCTCAGGGAAATCTGCCTCCCGTGCGAACGTCTTCAAGTTGACAAATGGGGGACTCGGACTCGGAGTAAGGGACTTGCCGGCGAAGCTCGGCCCGTTTTCTACTACTGTAGTATTAGTAATAACTTGAAGTTGCCCCTCAGGCTCACTGGCACTCACTGCCAGTGGCTCACTCAGGCTACTACTAGTACTAGTAATAGCCTACTACTACTAGTACTACTCAGGCTGCCGGTGGCATGCCACGGTGGCGACACTTGACCTTCATTCCAACTTCACTCACCGTTTGAATAACCCTTGCCATTACTTTCCTCTCAGGCATACTACTACTACTACTAGTATTCCTAGTAGTAGTACTCACTGCACTGCCAACTTGAAGTAGCTCAGGCTCTTCGTTCAGTCACTATCAAATCTCCAAAATGTCAAGTTCTGATCTCGGGGATACTCCAAGCTCTTGCTTGGACACAGACGAGGACGAGGACGGTTCAGAATCCAGCTTTGGTCTCAACACTCACAGCTCAAAGTCCGCGATCATCGAAGACGAGAGCGAATACGAAGTGTATACAAATCCTGTAGAGGTTAAGTTCGGTAGGACCACATATTATCTATATTTCAGTGTGTGGTTTGGCTTATCTTCAATGACTTGTCAGAGGACCTACCCTTTGGTTATCGCTCGGGAGCATATATCGATAGCACGGTGGTCCAGTCAATCACCAAAAGCTTAGAGTCCAAGCTAGAGCATGCAAATCGCTTCGGGTTTTCGTCGAACGATTTCAAGGAAACACTTGTTCTGGCTGATCGGCTGGGGAGGTACTTTGATTACGTCAAATCAGTATATCAGTAACCGGGTTAGGGAAGCACAGGCTCTGCAGAGGAAGACGGCTGTGATGCTAGACCAGTTTCGGATCAGTACATACCAGTACACGGACATGATCTTCAAGCTAGGTGAAGAACTAGCTATCCTGATGCGTTATACGGTAAGCTGCAAATTAAATCAAAAGCTTGAATGCACGTCTCTAACCGCTTGTTCTTATGGTAATGCGCTATAGCCCGAGGAGCCACTTGAGCTGCTTATCCGCAAGCGTGTGGAGGAATCAAGACTTGCTGTCGCCACGGCGTTCATATCTGTTCTTCCCGGCTTTTTCCCGTCAGGGAAACTCATCAATGTTTTCACTGGGGACGTCATCTGGGATAATTTCTTGTCTTGCTTAGTCGCCCGATATCATTCACACCATGCAATCGTGCGTTGGCAACGTAAATTTGAGGATGAGGAGGCCGGCAATCGATTGATACAGACAAAATCTGTCTTTTCTGCCATAAGGATCGACATCAAAGGCACAAAGCTCGAGGAAAATGTTCGTCGTGAACTCTCTGCTCAATTGAAGCACTTTACGCCAGTCGTGGGCGTGAATCTTAAAGGCTCTACAAGCAGGCCCCGAAACCCAAGGCTTGCGCTCAAGTTCTTTCTCCCCCTACTTATTTGGTCATATAACGAGTGCAAGGATTGGATCGTCTTCCTAGACAAATGCCGTGCGGAACAATTGCCAAAGTCGCCCGTTGGTCAACTCTCAGAAGCAGAAGTCAATTGTTCTGCGACTCAGGCGACTCCGACTGTCTTTCAATCCGGAACAGCACGAGAGGCTCGGCGTCGATGGAAACGTGAACTTGAACGTGCCGGTGGAGAAGCTGCTCTAGCTGACTTTCATCGACTCATTCAGAAGTCAATGGATATTCTTGGCGTTGACTCGGCTGATGGTGGAACGTCCTCATTGGAGAATAATCGACAAATCCAGCGCGAATACGGAAATTATTCGGTTGTTCTGCGCAGGTTCAACTGGATCAGGAAATGTTTAATCATCCTCTGTGATGATTTGCTTCTGGATCTGTTGCTCATGAATGATGGTGCAATGCAGCGCTTCTCCAGGGAGATGGACTTTGCTAGGCTGGGCATTATCGAAGTGACTCGAGCCATTAGGCAATTTGACGATGCTGATCGCAAAGATATAGACAAGGAAAGACTCGACAGGGCCGCCGAATTTCTCCACGAAGATATGGAACACATCGATCATGCCCTTATTCCGGCAGAGCAAATTTTTGACTCTTTACTCCTGAAGACAGTCGACGATTTACTTCGTAATTATGGTCCATTTTATTTAACAGATTATGGAATCCTATTTGCTCTTCTCGACAAATTGGATCCCATCACGGACACCGACTCGGATGTCAATATGAGCTCGGCGATGTAACTGGCGGTTGCATATTGGACCATTCCCCGACACGAAGTGTTCTAGGGTTCACCAGCGCGCGATTCAAGTTTAAGTTGTGGCCGTGTTAAATTTTTATTTCGTTTTACTATGTTTATGACAAAAGTCAAGGACTCGGATTGTACTAGTACTACTCATTCTATGCCAGTGCTTACTCCCTTTTCAAGTTTAACTTAAAGCTCCTCTCGCACTATGCTGCACTATTGGTAGTTAGTACTAGTAGCAACTATGTGACATCGTTTTCTTGATTACTACTATATACTGCAAAAAAATTATTTATTTATTCATAGCATATGCTTCAAGTTGATAGTACTACCGTGACTAGTACTACTAGTAGTCTGTGTTCAACTTGAACTTCAACTTCAAGATGGTTAAATTAGAACTTGAAGGTAGTACTAGTAGTAGTAGCAGCCTGAGGCAGGTTATTGGTTCATTTCCAGTTGTTGGCAAGTTCCATGTTATTGTACACTTTTTACTTGAAGTTTTCTATGTTCATACTAGTAGTACTAGTACCAGTAGTAGTAGTACTCAGCCTGAGGCTGCCAGTGCACTGCAGCAGTGGGAAATTTTGACCACTGCCACTGACAGTGGCATCCGACATGATCCAACTTGAACTTGAAGTCTAAGATGCACCGACTAGTAACACTACAATTCTAGTATAGCTAGTACCATAATCCGTCACTGAACATTTAAATGTTATATCCTTACTTCATAAGTTTCAAGGTACTTTGTGAGCTAAATGAGGGTTTATCTTTATTGTTGCCTACTTTCGTACAATGTTTCATGCATGTGCATGTCAGCAAATCGGTTAAATAGAATCTATTGTAAAAGTCCAGGGACTCCTCAGGTGTCAATGACTTCGGAGGACATTCATCACCCTCTGGAACCCCAAGGAGGTGAGCTAAACGGAAGATACTCCCTAGAGCTATCACGGATAACTTTGGAGTTTTTGAGTCACCGTGACGGGGGTAGCCTGACTCCGAGTCGGAGGTGTCATTCAGGTCACTCCGGCGAGTCCGAGTCAGCGGTTGACGGCAACTTCCAATAGTACTACGCTGGCACGCGGTAGAGGTCTCTGACTCATACTCTGGCTCGACTATCCACATTCTTGTTTTTCTGTCAGGTGAGTCTCCAACGTTCTTGAAAAACTGGACAAGGGCGCATTCCTGACGTTCTCCATTGGCGGTGAAGGAGAAAAGAAGCATAACCCGAGCAATTCGCATCCCTGCAAACCCCTTTTTTGCGAGAACTAACTTGGACAAGAACGACATCACGTCGTGGTTTTCCGCGCCAAGAGGGATTGGACCTGATCACCTCCCTCATTGCTTGCTCTATAGGAATTGATTCGCCGCGGTAGGCGAAATACGCGGTAGCTGAATGGAAGATGGCAATGTCATTGCCCATGTCCAGTGCAAACTGTTGTTCGGCTATCAGGCTTTCAGAAGCGCTTCCGAGGTCATAGTATCCTAATTCGTTCAAGTTGCACCTTTCGTACTTGCAGAATAAGTATATTTTGATGAGTCGTCGGAGCTGTCGGAGTTCCGGATGGCCTTTTATCGCCGCAAGAGCGTTGAGCTGTTTGGGGTACAGCTTACTGGACTCTGTAAGGATAGCAACGAATAAGTCAGATATCCAGCGCCACAATTTGAAGCTCGTGTTACTGACGTTGTTTCGAAGCCATTAACATCAAGCTCGAAGGATCACTTCTACCACCTAAGCAAAACCGATGTTCTGTATTTTCCACATCATGAAGAACAACACTACTTTGCAGTCCTTCCACTGATGAAGTGCTGAAATCATCCAGGTCAGCAATTTCGTTGTGCCCTTGATTACCCACAGTGCCATCGAAGAAATCATCTGTATCATTGGCTGCTCCTGCCACACCAATACACTGCAACTGCTCCCTCTGATTCGGGATCCTCTCAGCATCATCCTCCTCCGGCTCTGACATATTCTTCCGCAGAACATCTCGCAAAACTTTCCACGTAGCCTCGGATAGCGTATCGTCTAGCATTCCACGCCGTTTGAAGTCTGACCTCGATGCAATAAGTTTGCTGAGTCGTTGGTTTGCTGTGATCATCTGGCCCAAGGGATCATTTCTGTTCGAGCGTCGCCACGTTTCTTTGACCGCATAAATATGTTTATTCTCTGTAATCGATGAACACAGCCCGCTCGGTGCAGCAAACAGAGGGATCAATGTTGGATAATGGACCATAGCATGCTGTCGTGGTAGTGAAAAGTTATCCCGGATGCCCTTAGCTATGAATATTTGCCGATAACGGTGAAAGTGATCCAAAGAGGCTTTGATTTGATCAAGAGTTGAGGCTGTAATCGTGTACCGACGCACAAGGTAACAGAAGTCTAGAAATGCACTTAATGTGCGAATCATATCATCGTGTGCAATGCCCACGATAGCCGGAAGATACACCTAAGCAAATTGCATCAAATATCAGCAAACCACTGCCTCGAACAAGATAAAAAGGTCACATACTTTCATAAGTGCCTTAGAATCATTGCCTGTCCATTGCTTGAAGCCTCGGCCTTCGGGGAATCTGCGAAGTCCAGGAAAAGGAGCAGCAACTCTGATTCTACGCGGATGTTAGCAATGGTATTTACATTAAACAACTTGCGAAAAAAATCACCTTTTATCCACAATATCCAGCTCTGACGTGGTCAAGCTCTGACATATCCACTCGACAAGATGATCCTTGAACACGCCTTTGATGATTTGGTGCAGCAGGTCCGGAGATATGAGATCGCATATATCTGCGCGTGGAATGTCATTGGTGAAAGGCTACGGAGCAACGTATCAGTTGCAATATACGCATCCAATGAATAATTTGAAGCACGTACCACAATGTCCTGGTGGAATCCGTACTCTTTCCGAATTGTTGCTTTATTCATGTTGTTGGCGTCTACCTGTTCTATCAATCGTTCGTGCAGCTCTTTTGTTCGAGGAATTGATACAAATTCCGGATTATCGAGGTCCTTGTGAGGCGCTGTGCATCTATAATGTCGAAAGTAAGTCATCACCACAGAGCTTGATTTCAGGAAAGCCTGAGGGCGGTAGTACTTACTTGCAGCACCATCCAGTACATATGGCGCAAAGGCTGACCTGTTCCGGATAATCGGCTATATATGAGCCGAGTCCGAAAACCGACCTACGCAAGTGACCATCAGGGCACCGGAGAATGGTTTTCTGAGTGTTCATGATCATTGCGGATTTCAGCGAGATTAAGATCCTCGATATAGACGAATGAAAGATCTGATGTCGAAAGTGCCGGAAGTCATCTGACTTTTCGTATTGCCGCTCAGCTGCAAAGCATCAGAAGTCAATTGAATAGATCACTATTAACACATACTCTTTGGTATTGCCAGAAATGCTATGAGCTGGACTGTATTCAGTTTCTGGGACCGCCGGGCCTTGTTTGATACATTCCCAATCGAGAGATACAAAGGATAGTATTCATTATTGCCAGTTCCAACAGAAACCGTTGTCTTATCGCTCCCTAAAATGACCGGGACGAACATAGATCCATGGACTGCTTTATCTTCTGCGTAGATCTTGTTCTAAGTCAAGGATAATAAGTATCTGTGCGAGTTAATGAGTCATGACTTACAGCCTGTTCCCAAGCAAAATTCCCGGACATGTAATTTCTGAAAACTCGTTCTTTGTCATTGATATTATTGGTGTCCTCCTTTGTCTGAAATTCACGAAACGGGACAAAGTCAAATTCGCCTTCTAAAGCCGGGTTATCCACCAAATTTCGGATTACTTCCAAAGGATCCCGATACCATACATCATATTCTTTCCTCTTCCATGACTCGATGTTCTCGTTTGTCGCTTTTTGGCCATTGTCGTTAGTGTAGAAGTTACTGAAGGATTTCCAAGATACATCACCGACTTTTGTAGTGTCAATGATCTTGTACAAATTTTGTGCATCTCCATCGAGCAGTGCACCAGCTGTATCCAGACTTGAGTCATCATTGGGATCTGTCGCGTCCAATTCGGGATATCTAATAGATTTTGCGTTCTCCGTGGACTGAATTAGTTGATAAGCCTTCATAATTCCGAGAAGCTTTGTTATGTTGCCAGCAGACATTTGCTCTTCGCGATAGAGAAAATCTGCGAGCTCGAAATCTGCTCGGCACGAATAGGGAAACCAGTCATTTGACGCAGGTTCGTTCCGTGAAACGGGCGGTTCTTCCTTTTCTAAGAAGTTCCCTTCTTCATCGCATGGAGTGGCTGCACGATATTTGGTGTCAGAATGCTAAAGTAAACTGGGGACATCATACTTAGCGCGCACCATTTAAATATCTGTGATACACCTTTAAGTTATCATTGTTCTCTTCATAATCTCCAATGTCGGAGTCCAGATCAGCAGAAGATAGGTCTTGGTCTTCAAGTTCGTCATCTCCAGTGTCAGCATGGGACAGGCAATCAGGACCGTCTAAATCTTGAAGCAGCTCGTCTCGGCCTATGCTAAGCATCGAGATATCCTGTGTGAGTATAGAAATGTCGTAGTCGTAACTTGAAGAGTTGCAGCCACTTTCATCTTCATGATGGCCCTCCAAGTCTGTTGGAAGTTCAGGAGAGCCGGGAAGAGCTTGAGGTGTCGAAGGTCGTGCGGGTCGCTTGGGTGAGGAATCCAAGTCGTAACCACAAGCAGCAGGTCTTGTTGCAAATGATGACGGGTGAGCTGAATATTCATGTCTTGTCCTTGCGGATTGATTCTTGAACCTCCTGCTGCAGAAGGAGAAGGTGCATCGAATAGTCGGGGGGAAGATATCTGTAAGATGAACGGGTTTGGGCCTTCGCCGAGTTACCGGCATTAGTTCCAGTAAATTGAACGCTGAATTTAAAGTTGAATGGCACGCTCAGCGGTGACGCCCGCGTAGTAACAACTTGAAGTTAGTAGTACTACTAGTAGTAGTACCGGTAGCCTGAGTAGCCACAGCCTCAGGCTGTCAGTGACTCAGTGGCACCGCCGCCAGCCTGCCAGTGAGCCTGCAAGTGCCAGTGAGTAGTACTAGTACCAGTAGCACTGTGATAGTACTAGTAATAGAGCTAGCCTGAGTATCCGAGTGTCCAAGTCCGAGTCTGAGTCAGGCTCATTCCGAGTCAGCCTAACTTGAAGGCTGCCAATCACTGGCACTGCCAGTGCCAGCAAGTGCAAGTGGGCGTAAATTTTCCTTGAATAGGCGCCCTCATCTCCAACTTCAACTACAACTTGCACCTTTGCCAACTCGATTCACCATCGAAACTCATAGCACCTGTCAGCGTGCCTCGACTTGAAACACTGCACAAGAATGTCAACTCGAAGACAAACGCGGGCTAAGAATAGCAATCAGCACCCGGGAGCCATAGTCAATAAACTCAGAACACGTCGAACGAAAGAGGAGGTATTGAGGGAGAAAGAAGAGAAGGAGAGAAGGAGAGAAGAGCAGGCCTCAAAGCGTGGTGAGGCATTGAGGGAAAAGGAGGAGAAGGAAAAACAGAAGGAAGAACGGGCAGCTCTGCGCGAAGCTGCGGCTCAACAAGCCGCGGATGCGAGAGAGAAGAGAAAACTTGATGCGGAACAGAAACGGGCAGCAAAAGAACAAGAGGCATCTGAGAAGGTACGCAAAAAGAGAGCTGCAGCAGAGCAACAGGAAACAGCAATACTGGAGACGATGGAGCTTGAGAAGAATTTGTCGAAGGCTCTTGACATTCGCACCCAGATGGGCTCAACTGCACCTAAGCTGGCTGGCACTGACAAACGAGGGCTAAAAAAACCGAAAGACACTCCTGAAGCTAGTGAGTCCTTATCTTCAAGACAGCGACAGTCGAGTTACCAGATATTGGCATTGCAGGTTCAACGAACGAGGAAAAAGACAGCTTTTGTGAAGCTGAAGGCAATGCAAACTTTTATGTTCGTAAGTTGCATTACCTTTACGACTTTAGGTTTTGAAAGATGAACATATTGACTCACGTTATGATGCAGCCAATTCCGATGGACCAGATAGAGAGCGCGCAAAAAAGGCGAGGAAAAAGGACACCAGAGGTGCACTTCCTTTCCGTACTTGTGTGCAGGGCGCAAAGGCTTCAAGTCGTATCATAGGAGGCACTGGCTATCATAGTACGCTTGCAGGACAGGACAGCAGTCTTTCTGGTGAGGATACAGACATGATAGACTCGCCCAATACGTCGAAACGGAACGATAAGACAAAGCGACCTGTCAGGGCACTTCGCAACACAGATGGATCCACTTTCTTCGGCGGAGAGGGCAGAAATCCTGAGATCGCAAGGAAGATAGTAGAAGATATTGACTTGTGAGTTTGAAGTCGTACTACTCAACCGTTCGCATCATAGTACGAAAGATGAGTTTCAAATTCAAACAAATTCAAGTTGATAGTAAGTGTGAAGCTTGATTTAAACTCAGCTACTTGAAGCTTATCATTGTAGTACTACTTACTACTACTACTAGTAGTACTAGTACTGATAGCTTGAATGCGCGCCCGCCACTGCCAGTGGCAGTTTGAGCGTGCCACGCGTGCGCCAGTGACACTGCCAGTGGCAGCGACCGTGGCGGCCCGGCGGGTCACCGCCGTGCCACACTTCTTCAAGATCATCATGAACCCGAACGTTGCAGCTTCTTCACTTATAATGCTCACATCCTTATCTTTGTTTCAAGTTGTGAGCCTGGCTGACACAAGGAAAATTTAGGCTCCCCGCCTCGGTGCAAGAGGATGCAAACTTTAGTCCTTGGGAGGATGAAGGAGAGACAGTAACCCTCACGAGTTTTCAAGGTGTAAAGAATAGCTTTGCGAGCGAGCGACAGACGGCACATCTTGTTGACTCCGACACTGATAATGTGAGTTGGTTAAAGCATTCATTAGACTGGCAGATGAAATCTTAATATTTTGATTGTGCGTTTAATTAGGCGCGAGGAGACTTACAATACCGCCCCAAGCCAATGTGAGTGCCGCTTAAAGTTCAAAGAAATCGTTCGATTCACAGAGACTATGCATCGGTGGAGTCCCATGCACAACGATGGCTAATTAACAATGTTTCTGTATCGTATCAGGATGGAGCCAGCAATAAATCGAAGAAAAGGAAGCTATCCCGCGACACTCTCTCCGACTTGCAGGCTCCTACAACGTTGGTAAGTGGCATCATAATGTCTTGCTTCGTTCGCGCTACTTATCCTTCCTTCTTTGTGCTCTGGAGAAGAAGAATATCAGGAGACAATCGGCCGTTCAGGTGAGTGTTTCACATCAAAGCATGGATCTGGTGCCGGACTTTCTTGTGTCCTTCGGCGTCGACATATCTTTACTTCATTACTTACCAAACCGTACTCTGAATAGGGCGCGAAAATGCAGAGAATCGCCAACTCCCAGCTTGATGTAACGGTAAGTTTATTCTGCTTTTACCCCCTCACTACTCACCTGTCATCTCGTCAGGAGGGTATTACTGTCGATGGACATAGAGAGCAATCGCCGGCGTTGTATCTGCAGATGCAGGTATGTGTAGGCATCGACACTCAATAGGACAACTTTCTGCACCCCTTTCTTTGGCAAGGATCTGGTCGTCTACTAAGCTTTGCTTATTGTAGGACAGCATGATCGCGAATAATAAGAAGAGGAAGTCACCGCCGGACTCTAACTCGCATGCCGTGGTAATTCTTGCATTTCCACCCAATATTCAGATCACTTCCTTACTATCTAAAACAGACTAGCATGAACGTGTATATGAAGAAGCCGTCATCACAGGCTGCCTCGACAGTTAGTGTTAATCCTTCTAATCTCCATTTCATATCATTTCTGATTAAGCAACAAGGATTTGAACCTCACTACTAGTAACAAGAGTAAACTGCAAGACAGTCATTCTCAGGCTGATATACTGGTATTCAATTCTCTTCGAGCTTTTCTTGGTAACAATTCCTCTAATTGCTACAGATGAAATCTTCTACTTCTATTCGCAATTTGAAGAGGTCTCTGGCGGCTCATGCGCAACATATTGCAAGTGTGAGCTAATTGCTGCAATTGATTCGTGTACTAATTCAAGGCTCCTTTAACAGGCAAGTGGTTGTGAGGTGTCGCTAACACCACGAGCACAATCACCTGCGATGACGACAGTATCCATCAGTCCTGAACCCGAAGTGCTCGCAACCAAGGCTCATCTTGGTCATCGCAAAGTCTCTCGGACTACTAGCTCTGTGCGTTAATCAAATCATGTCTATGATATACATCCACTAACTTGCAGAAATGCAGACATCTGTAGGGCTTGAGGACAAGGATAGAAATAGTATCGGAAGGGAGGGATCCCGCGCTCCCGGCAAAAAAAGGGCAACGAATCAGTGTCTCCCTCCCGGAACTCAGGCAGGCTGGACTCACATTCTTCTGCCTTCGCTGTATCGCGCAGTTGGAAAGTCCACAACTCCATGGCAAAACCCGGACAATAAGTCCATCGGAGCCTTGTGGGGGAAGGTGTTTGATTCTGTCGAACTTAGTTACGACACGCAATTGGCCGACATCTGTTCTTTAGTTGAGTCATCCCTTATTGTCTTTCATCGGCCATTTTGAATCAAGTATGATCTGCCCTGTAGGCAGCCCAGAGATGCTCTGATAGTTGGCGCAAGAAATTGTTCGAGAAAGCCGAACAATCAATTTCGAGTTTCGTCGGCAACGAGCGTTCTAAGTCGGTGGAGACCGAAGAAATTGTGAAGATGTTGCAGACGATGGTCGACAAGAAGAAAGCTGAACCATTCCTCTGGGAAAGCTGGCATAGTATGGATAAGGTATGTAAAAATTTGCCCCATGTCACCCTTCGTATCCCTGCATTGACTCTGAAAGTACAGAAGCAAGGGTTGTTCTGCTCTGATCTTGTAATCTCAGTGTTGTCCGTACACCTAGTCTTGGCCCTGGGTCGGCATAAAGTACTGGATAAAAACACAATAGGAAAGCCTATCGGTGCCCTCGCTCTTGCGGCAACCGCGGTATCTATCTACTTCAGTTCTTATAGTGGCTTTATTCGCTGAATTTCTCATGAACAGGTCAAGGTTGCAATCGACAAGCAAGTGGCCCGGTTGCAAAAGATCAAAGAAGAGTTTGGTGGCGCTGAGTGGTACTTCACCAGTGCTCTGTGGCAGCCTCATACGGACGACTATGTTAACTTATTGTCGAATTCCTCGTTTTTTACTGAATCAAACTGGGAGAAGGTCCGATCCCGCCTAGCAGCTTACAATTCCATTGAAGATTTTAGTGCGGGAAAGAACACCGAACTTGTTGGATCGGGTGTCACTGGCAGGGATTTCTCCCTGTATCTTGACGTTGGAGACGCGGATGCGAGCGGCGAGTATACATATGGCGAGGGCGCTACTAGAAGTAGTAAGTGCAAGGAGGATAAGGATAATGACGGCGAAGAAGTCGAGGATTTCAAGGATAGGGAAGACGATATGGAGGACGAGAGTGTGCTTGGCGAGGGAGACGAGGTCGAGGACAAGGATCAGGAGGAGGACAAGGATCAGGATCAGGATGAGAACAAGGATGCGGACGAGAATTTCAGCGTGGGTTATGGACGCAGTGGAGGTTTTGAGGGCGAGGAGAATGACGCAGGCAGAGAGGACTGGGAAGGTGAGGGCGATCGCGAGGAGGACGAGGGTTCATTATGGGATTCGGCTACGGACGGCGCAGACTTTTAAGAGCAGGTCGATCTCTGGTGAGCTTCGGCTTTGACCCATCACCCCGCCACTGTATTCAAGCTCTTACTACCATCAACTTGCAGTGGCATTCGTTCTCTGAATATGCCGAGGAACAGCCTGCCAGCGAGGCAGAAGTGGCAAAATACAATCTGGTTCAGGATGCCGTGGTGTAGCTACTGAGGGACCGTGACACTGATGCACTGATTTCTACTTATTGTCTTAAATTACTTGTGGAAATGAAGTAATTCTGGAACCTCTTACGCACTTACACGCTTGAGTACTGCAAACCGACAGACAAAAAAGTCTGCTTATATGATTAAATGATGAATTACTTATGGAATGAACTACTTGAACCCCTTACAAACTTATACACTTGAGCACTGCAATTCGAATGCCAGAAAAAAACTTCTGATATGCTTGAATGCTGAAGACTGAATGCCTGAAGTACTGATTTAAGTCGACGGCACTGATTTCAGCAGGCCCCTTCCTGAATAATGAAACCACATGCCTGAAATCAGTAAATCAGTAGAATTTCACTTCCCAGGGCTTCAGTAAATTTCAGACCGTTTAAGTAACCTTAAGTGAAAAAGAAGATTCCCTGATGGAGTATGGCAGCATCCTTGTATGCCCAGGCTGTGTTTGCATGCCCGGCTATGTAGTGAAGCATTGGCTGCCTTGTGCGACTAGATATGAGCGGCCGTTCATTTGTGAAAATTTATGTTTACGTACCCTTTATACTGTTCTGGCTTTGGCTTTGAGCAAGCGCCTATGATTGACCGTTTGATCACAATAGCGAGAACATAACTAGTTGTTGAAGAGGTGTTTGCTGCGCAGCACCTTCGAATGCTTTCCAAAGATACGTTGGCGACGACGGAGAATGCAGTCAAATTCGCGTGGAAACAACCTGCTGTTGTAGGTAAGCCATCACATGACTGGAGCTCCTACCATAAAGGGTTAATTACCCATAAAGGCAATTTCACGTGACCGGATCAGTTTTCGCAGAGAATCCGGACAGTTGCGTTTTTCTAAGGTACCCAAGCGACCTCTACAGGTCGCGGGAATAGTCGCAAAGTAATCAGCACATGTAGGGACCCGAAGCTCTCTCCAGATAATTATATATCACGGACCATTACCTTTGTCTGTTTCTCAGAGCATCGTGAAAACAGTGCTGGGTAAAGTCAACGGAGGAAAGTCGTGCGGAGAACTATAAAGTATGGCAAAGTATCCCACGGTTCGAAGGAAGCCGAAACCTTAAGTTGGGATCTGCTCTCCCGTCCGTATACATTTCTTCGACTGTGTCAAAGAATGTAATATCACCATACATATTTGTGACAACTGAAGCTTATTCAAAATTCTGAGATTCAGAAAAAAAATCGTAAGAGGTTATATCGGATCAAGGGGCACGAGTCGATATAGTTGGGGGTGTTGGCCGGAAAACATATGGCAGACCGTCAAGTCCGCCTGGACCTCGACATTGGATTGGGGTCCATCCAGATTAAATGTCATTTGCAAGGAGCTACGCTCGCGTTTCTCGGTAAGAGGCAAGACTACTTTGAAGCGGCCACGTCGGAGTGAATGGAGGGTCGAGCAACGACCATCGTAGTTTAGGGCTTGGAGCGGGGGTGAAGATACGGAAGCTCGTTTACTGTTTTGTACTCCGAGTGCGTATGGAGAGCCTGATTCTACTTGTTTAAACGGTCGTAGGTACTGGGACGTGACGTGCGAGCACCCCCCCCCCCCCCCCCCCCCCCGTATATATGTACTGCACACGATGACCACCGAACATGCAGCATCAACGCAACCCTCGGAGTCATTCTTGACATCCGATCCTTGGCATGCTCCGATTTCAGCAGCTTTATTAGAGTCGACTCCCGACAGATAAGATCTCTCCAGGAAGACAGATCGATCGAAGTGCGGAGGTGATGTGCTAGACGTATGTATGTTCCGAGTTTGTGACCCGGCTTCGGAGGGATGGACCGTGTCCGCGTGCAGCCGGCGGCTTGTCCAATTTCTGTCTGTCTGAAGTATGGAGAGAAGTTCCTAGTCCCAACCCCAGCGCGGCGCGTTCCTTTGATTTGTTCTGTACAATGGTTAGGGAGATTCGGATGATATCTTCCGATCGTGGACCAATCAAGTACGTGACACCCCGCAAGCACATATGCACTCATACCTTCCAGGTCAGCGTTCTACTGACCAGTATGCTAGATCGAATAATTGTTCGGTTTCTAGAGATGTGGGGCGGTGTTATAGAATGAATTCGATTTGAAATGAAAAATGCCTTCTGAATGGAATTAATTGAAAGCAGCAGGATAAAGTGCAGGATTGACTATAGCCTCTTATCGTTTCATGATCGATGAGCTTGATTGCCTTTGCGTGCCGGATCTCTATTTCGGACTACTATTTAGCAGCCACGCCGCCGCACCTTCGTCCCTGCACTCCGTAATGGAGGATGGATGGTTTGGTTTGAGGGAAACTTCGGATGGAAGCGGGAGAGTGGGGGAAGGATCCGATGGCCGATGGATCCCTGACGTTTTCCGAACGACGAGCATTTAGGAATGAAGCTGCATGGAAAACGTTTCTTATGAGTTCTAATGAGTTTCAGTGTCGACTGTCAGCGCTGGAGGTTGTCGTGTTCGAGGACATCCATTGAGGTTCGATAGATCGGAATAAAGCATACCATTCCTAGTGGGTCCCAGGCGCATCATCACAAAGATCACCGACAGTAATTCGTTCGCTAAAGCCAATTGGACCCGGGGCAAAAGCACCCGAGGCTCATCGCGACCAAGGCCATTGCGCTGATGGTAGTCTACCCTGAGGATCGACAGCTAAGTGATCAAAGATCAATGAAATAGTATCATATGGGGATCGGGAATAGAGTAACAAAATCCGGCCGAGGGATTCTTGCGTTCAATTGAAAACACGTGTAATAACAGTGTGCAATGTGGCATCGAGTTTGCCATCTTCTAACGAGCATTCCTGTATACTGGCACATCCGCTCATAAATCGAAAACAAGATACGGCCGCCTGAGGGTGAGATCCAGACAACAGGACAAAAATCACAGGATTGGGCAGGGACCATCCGCAAAGACTCAAGGGACTTCAGAATTTCTTGAAGAAGCCTATCGTGTATGACCAAAGCGTTTCTTTGTGTTTCAAACCCGCTTTCGAACAGGCTCGCGGTCGCTTTTGTCTGAGAAAAGTGTGTGCGGGTGAGGTCACATCCGACGGCATCAATGTCGAGAATAGGCATTCAATGAAGGGTTTATTCCTGGATGACTTCACCGATAAATCCTCTCATAACAATATTGGGAAAGCTTGTTAGAGTCGCCTGACTTAGTGTAAGTTCGGATGAGAGTTGACAGTTATCTGTATTCGACATAGGTTGACAAGAGAAGTGGACACGCGCATGCGGAATGTCAGGGTTAGTATGGTTCTGTTCTGTTTGTATATGTTTACAGCCTGTTGAGTAGTGGAAGCAGCGGCCATAGAAGCCGCAGTGCTCTCCTCCACCCCTGCTCCTCCATTTACTCTTCCTCGAGCACAGCTCAAATCGAGGCATATAACAACGGCATAGGAACGCGTGGCAAACATTGACTTGTTCGTCGGAGAAGGCACCGGCGGAAGCAAATTGGGATCCGCGCGACGTCAGTCTGGAACGGTATCTCCGCGCAGGCGATATCTTCGCGTCGGCTGGGATCTCTGGCGAATGCAAAGACTTGGAAGGACAAATTTTGGGCTCCGTATTGGCTGGACGGGCGAAAAAAGTTGACATCTAGCTGTCCTATGGATTGGCGCATACTAATTTGCGCGTAAGTTCGCGAGCCATGGGTAGCAATAAGCGATGTAGTGAGAGGTGAAGCGGGGAGAGAAAATGTGCATAGAGGCTGGTGAAATACAGAACTTTTTGCACCAATGCCCGCAGCTAGTAGTCTTCAAAATTGGAAAAGAGTGCATAAAAATTGGCCTTGAAATGCAAAGATTGGTATCATTAGAGAGCCTATATCTCAATTACACTCTAATTTCTGCACCAATAGCTTTCATTTTGATGCCTGCAGATACTCTGAGAATCCGGCAGAGAGTGCTTCAAAATTGAGCTTGGAAATGAGCATTCAAGTTCGCGGCCAACTGAGTCCAAGTCCGAGTCGCGCTGTACTGAGAATGCGAAGATTGCTATCATTAGAGAGCCTATATCTCAATTACACTCTAATTTCTGCATCGATAGCTTCCATTTTGATATCCGCAGATACTCTGAAAATCTGGCAGAGAGTGCTTCAAAAGTGAGCTCGGAAATGAGCATTCAAGGTCAACTCGACTCACGGCACAAACCGTGCCCAGCCGGACTGAGAATGCAAAGATTGGTACCATTACAGTGTCTACATCTCAATTACATATTAATTTTTGCACCAATAGCATTCATTTCAATGCCCGCAGCTATTCTACAAAGTTTGACGAAGAATACATAGAAATTGACTCGAAAGTGAGCATTCAAGTGAGCCGTGACTCGGCCCGCCGGCGTGAGTCACTGCAGTGGCGCACGTTACTCTGCGTCGCTGTTGGCTTCAGACCATTTCTCTCCTGCTTTGCGTTTATCAACACATATGTCAATGCCAGCGTTCTCGAGCTCCTGACACGGCGGGCTCAACTCTCCGAGCACACTGCAGAGCGCCAGCACGAGAATCGCAGCCAGGGCCATTTGGACACACTGAAGACACTCTGTGATCGCCTGATTCCGAATGGATGCATAGACTGGCTGTTGAACTCATGAAAGAATCGCCTTTGCATGCACTCTAGCACGACAGGAGGGACTGTGTTGGTGTTGCTGATGGGATAGGAGAGCTGGAGCACCGGTAAGTGCACATCCGCGTTCTCGAGCTCCTGACACGGCGAACTTGGAACTTGAATTCCGCCCTCGCGCACACGGCAGAGCACCAGCACGACATCGAAGACACTTTCATGGCCAAGGAATGCAACCGATTCCTCACGACTGCGTCCGTCGGTCAGTGTACGGTGTATATGTTGGCAGGCATCCGCGTTCTCAAGCTCCTGACACAGCGAGCTTGGAACTCGAGCTCTGCCCTCCCGCGCACTGCAGAGCGCCAGCACGACGTTGGCAAACACCCTTTCGCTTCCAGACCTGCACTACAACGCAGTTGGCCCTCGCGCACACGGATGACTGAACCGCTGACGGGTGTGTCTTGTCGGCCTGGGTGTGTATTCAATGTCGTCTCCACTTTGCAATACTACTCAGCGGCACTCCTGCAAGCTCAGCGCCGTACACCGAGGATAGCACGACGGATGGCTGAACCGCTCGGATGCGTTGACGGGTGCGTCTTGTCGACCTGGGCACTCTCAAGGAATGCAACCGATTCCTCTGTTATCTCCACTTCGCAATACTCGCAGTGTCCACGTAGGCTCAGCGGCAGAACGACGTTGGTCACACTCTTTGCCCTCAAGGAATGCAACCGATTCCTCACAACCGGGGAGCCTTGTCGTCTCTCTGCAATTCCATAGTGCGTAGCTTCCACCCAGCTTCACCGTCGTGAAGAAGTTCAACTGATTGCATAGACCGCGCGAGCTGCAGCATGCCAGCAGCTTTACGGCCGTTTGGAGGCACTGAAAACACTCTTTCGAGACGCGTAGGCCGCACCAAGCCAGAAAATTGTCCTCGGTGCATAAGAAACGCCTATCAGAAGAAGCGGAAGCTGCGCTCTGTACGTGCAGCTCGGGCGGCGTGAAGATCTCGCGTGCTCCAGCTTCGAGAAGACGCGGACGCGGCGGTAAGCTCTTGTTCAATTGATTGCGTATTGCATCTGGTGCGCCAGTCCAGCGTCGACTGCGACTGAGCGGGAAGAGTGCCTTTGCGACCATAGTCGCAAAGCACACCCCTCAGTCCCTGTTCCTCGCGGGTGTGTCAGAATTGAAAAGGTGCGTGCATGAATCAGACTCACCGACATGTCGCTCGCCGGAATTAAAACCATATATATATTGCTATCTGGGCTTTCAGCCTTCGCCTCAGTCTCGTAGGTGAAGCCTCGATGCCGCTCGCCGGGAGCAAATACATATATATATTGTTATCTTGGTGACGGCTCTTGTGATCGACCAATGGTGTTGTGGGGGTTCATGGTGTCCCCGGATCCTGCACCTCGAATATCAGAGAGTCATAAAGGTACACATGCAAGAATGTTGCTCACCGGAAAGATAGGAGTCCAACCTTGACAGGCTTGCTGCCCCGATGCCGCTCACCGGGCGCAAATACATATATCATCTTTGTGTCTCCAAATCGCGACGCTGAAGGCAGATCAGATAGATGCACAGTTAGACAGCGGAAAAAAATACTGTTGTGGGGAAGGGAAACACAGAGACGGAGGAAAGACAAGCTTTATACTGCACAAGATTGCCGATGCTCGCTTAAATTGCTCAGGGTCGAGTTTCGGGCTCATTCCCTCAATTATTTGAACATTTCAATGTCATAATATATGTGCTATTATACAGATTGAAGCCTGTAACTACTTTGAAGGCTCTGATTTCTAAAACCAAAGCAATCAAAGGAGAAAATGCAGAAATCTGCACCGGCCGGAAATGGATTACGTAAGCAGGGTCAATGCGTGCTGCCAATCCTGGCTCAACCTCCTGCTCTTCAACCATGACCTGCGAGCAGGCCATTGAACCTATCTCATTGCACCAACCTCTGGATTTCAGCATCTTTATTGGCATTGGCCTCTACACCAGCATGCAAGTCTATGCTGCCCCGCATCTCAGCCCCGAAATCCAGACACAGAGAGGTGAGTGCTCTCCCGGCCTCTCGCACCTCCTTCCATGGCTCGCAACGCTCGGGACACTATCCACGTCTGATGGAAGGTCCTGAAACGCATGGAAGGCCTCTATGTTGGACGTAATACTACCCGATAAGCGAAATATGCGAGCGAAACTGTCCAAATTGCAGAATCTCCGGGTGAGCTCTGTCCATCTGCTGTAGGCCTGTTTGACACACATTGCCAACATACCTAAGCTTTGTGCTGCAACAATGACTACTGAAGTATCATGTATAGACCCTAAGCTTCAAAGATGTACCACCCCGTCTCCCCCCAGCTCACGAACTCGACTCGACGAGCAAGCCGTGCAACTGCAGCACGGCTCATACGTCCCATTCACTCGGAAGAAGTCCTCCATACTTCGCATCGCTCTTTTCGCATCAGAAACCAGGGGTTCAGGGTCTCGGTTATGCTGTGGGAATGATGCTAGTGCGTAGCCGCTGTCTGGAATGTCCGAAGGCTGTATTTTTGTGAGCACTTTGCCGTCTGCACAGAGAGTGCATTTGGCATATTCTGAGCTTTTTGGCCACATTCTGGAGGATTGGAGGGTGATGGTGAGGTCTGGAATCCCTGCTGGAGGTCGTTGCAAGTGGTTAGAGGGACGGGACGAGAGGGACAGCTGCACGGTGCTCGAAACACTGGTTTGGAGGTATGCTCGGACACTGTAGAAATTGGCCATTCTTCTTCGCTTGGCTTTTTCCCTGTGTCGTAAATGAGTCAGTGAGTATCGGCCGATTATACCTCTCTCGTGTTCTGTCTGACGGAGTCTGTAGCTTTTGAAAGGTATAAATACTGGTCCGTCTGTCCCCAAGTTCCTCAGGCTCTTCGCCATCTCTCCTCTCTCTCCTCATCTTCTCCTCTTGCACTTGCCTCTCTACTACATTATATCACCCACGTCTCAATGGTCCTGCATGCACCATGCTCAATATTGCATTTGCGCTGTAAGTGACAATATGTGAGTTCAATCCGTAATTGCATGCTTTGCTGATTTCTATCTCGGGGTTGACTTTCAGTTTGACCTCTCGTGCACAACCTTACTCAAGACCATTGCTTCGAGTCCGATTCAAGGTACTATTCAATGTCTATTGTGCTTTTGTACTGCGTCTGTTATGTTCCAGAACCCAGACAAATAATAGATGTGAGTATCTGCTTATTACATTGTGTCAACACTCTCTAATGAATCTTAGACCTCTTCCTACTGCTTGCGACAGTCGCCCGTGAAGAACAAGGAGATCCTATGGCCGTGCTAAGTGGATCTAATATGACGTCCGTAAGGCCACTATGGCGTCCATGCGCGCGGACAACGTGAGTTTCATTTAACTTCATATTACCTTTTCAATTTTACCTCACATTTCTTATAGTACTAACCTTTGAGAAATGAGTCTGGCCTTCATTAGTTGTCGCTCGGACCCTAGACTGACAACAACGCACCGGAGTCTGTGCTCTGCCCTTGCCTTTGATATCTACCTTCTGGTCTTCTTGTAAGCTAATATAACCTCAAGCTATGTCCGTGAGCCTTCTAGTTCGGCGTCTGTCCCTGAAGCGCCGTCTGCGCCGTTGCGAGGTGACGCGACATGTGTCCTTGACTGCAACTACCGTGAGCCTTGCCGCACTTGTAATCTCTGCTCACCGAAAGTGTAAACCAGGTCAGTCGTTGCCTATATTAGATGGCCGAACTCTGCTTTGTAGTGAAATACAGCCTGGCGCATGGACAGAGAGGTGGTGGACTCGAACCTGGGACTATTGTGGTCATCAACAAGCTCACTGTTTTCGAGGCTCTCACTTTCTCCCGTAGGAGTCGTCACAGTAACAGTGAGTCACTGATCACCCTAGCATGCCCTTGTGCATGCGCGTCTTAACCGCAAAGTCTGATCCCGTTCGCTGCAGACCTCGCTCTGCCCTCGCTATATCAGTTGTCTTATCCGCCCTACTGTTCGGTGTACTCCTCGCACTGATCACAGAACTCGACTACTGGCCAGCAAAGAATGCAGGTTCGAGTGTAACGCAAAGTACACAGTGACGGAACCGATACCCATCCTGCCGGCACCTCGACGTGTTTGCTGAGCAGTCTGGATATTGGACTATTCGGATTAGTGGGCCGTGTGCTGCAGAACGACGCAACTGGCGACGGAAATCCTTTTAAATGGTATGTACTCACTTGCTATCATGGGCGCTTGGTTGAACATCTGTTACCAGATGTAAGCTGGGAATTAGTCTCCAAGCGTGGCGAGTCTGAGATCCAGCGCTACATCAAGTTGGCGTGATCTCACAGCGTCGTCGCTGGCTCAATTCCACTACATCTATCGTTCAAGCCATAGCTCGTCAACTTATGGTGCGTATTACAATCGATTACTCAATGTCGCGAGGTCAGGATTAACATTCGTGTTTGCAATAGGAAGATCCAACTTTCCACATCGGCGGCATTACTATCATTATCGACAATCACCCACAGGGTTCGAAATGGACTTATGCAACGGCTTTGCTATACTGACGGTTCGTGTCCTCTCTTTGCTTAAGTGATCTTACATATTGCTGACATTTGCAAATGTTGCGCATGAAGGGTATTGAAATTCTATTCCAACTCGATCTCCCGAAACATTGTGCTATCGCTACTTGCCTACTATACATGGTCGCTTCTTTGACACATATTGTGCTTCTCTCGTCGCAGTTGGAACTTATCACAAGCTTCATTCAGTACTTGGTACATTGTGTCTACACCGTAAGTCCTTCCATAGTCTCCCTTTGACGATTAGCCATGCTAATGTCCAGTGAGTAGAGTCTCGTCCATACTGTATCAGACTGTGAAACAGTCTCGCAAAGAAGGACGCGCGCAGAGACACAGTCATCCTCCCCGTGTGTAGTCAGACCTACTAATTCTTGGGTGCTCGTGGACTCAGCCGACTCGATCTTGATGCTCTACTCGTGCACGGACGGCCGAATACAGCGAGAAGAGCAGTTTGGTCGAAGGAGAGGCAATAAGAGTATGTACCTGCACCTCCACCCGTCAAGTCCTTCACACTGAATAGCGTAGCACAAACAGGCTCTTCCCGGTGACTATTTGCGAGTTGTGTGCGCGGCTTTGCTTCCACTTGCCATCATCGCACGGAAGGTCGGGCCCATACGGTTGGATCTCTCTAAGTTCTATGCCTGAGACGAATAAGAGAGAAGGCATGAAGCGACGACGTACCGGCCATGATGAGCCCAGGTGTCACCTCGCACTTGCAGGCTCGGCGCGATTCATGTCGAGGCCACGCATGTTTCCCAAGCTGCTCCAGTAGACCGGCGCTCACCAAGCGCTTCGCAGAGAAAAATGCGCCCATGGGAGAGACGATCGCTGAAGCCGTGATCGTGTTTGGGTCCATGCATGACTACGTATCATAGTTGAGGGCTACGAGCGTCCATTTCGACCCCGCCAACGCGCGATTTGCCCGCTCCGTTCTCCACAGCTGTCGCGTTCATACGAACGATGTTCGAGGACGCAAGCACCTTCGAGAGGATTGTAGAAGTGAAGAGCGCAGCGTGCTTGACGACGACGAACGCACTCTCGAGCTTGGCGACAAAACTGTCCACCGGCTTGCGCACGACCATTGGGGACATTAACGAGCCATGCGACGCCGGCTTCGAGGACGGTGATCTTGAGGTCTGGACGGGTCTTCAAGCAGCAATAATGACAAGGGTGTTTCTCTCATTAATCTTATCTATTTCTTCCCTAAGCAATTTCTGCAATAATGATGCCGCTAGAAAGTGTTGTTAGTCAATATCATGCGCGTGAGAGAGCAGACTCACATATTCTTATCGGCCTCCATTTCTCGATGGGCATCTTGAATATCTGACCACTGGTAGACCTTGTGTACATAGCTTCTAAGCTTTCCATTCAGCAAACCATCGAGCACTTCGCGCTTGAAGCTAAATGAATGAGTCATTGGTTGCGAATGTGTACAAGTGAAAGGCGAAGGTTACCGAGAAACCAGCTTTTTCTTATATTCAACAGTGTAAGCGCGCAGCGTCGAGCCTTCTATGTGCAACTTGAAGCGCTTACAGAGATTGAAGTTCAACACTTGAGCACCTATCATTTTAAGTAGTTAGATTTACGACTCGTTAAAGGGTCATTCTACAGTGTCCTTACCACTCAGTAAAGACAACATGGTCATTCTGCCATCCACAGCCAGAGAATCGATATTTTTCTGCCAGTGACTCTGCCCAATGAAGTCTATCATGACATTGACGCCTTTCAAGTTGCCATTTGTGAGCTTCTTAACCTCCTCGACAACGTCTTGCGTCTTATAGTTTACAGCATGGTGTTGCACCGAGGACTCCCCCGGGAAGATTGGTTATGAAGTCCAACTTCTCCTTCGAAGACGCGGTCGATATCACTATCTTTCTGTTCGCCCGTCACGGTGGTCGATGGGTAAAGTTGCCCTAGAGGTTCAGATAGTTCACGCTCCGTAGAATCTCGCAAATTGACAAGCGCGCGCATGAAGCCGGCGGCTGTCCAGTTTTGGTCTGAAGCATGGAGAGAACTTCCGATAGAGTCCCAACCCAGCGCGTTCCTTTAATTTGTTCTGTGCAATGCTATGGGAGATTCGGAAGATATCTTCCGATCCTGGAGCAGCCCAGCAAGCGCTGGTGCCCATACCCCGCATGCACATGCATGTACTCGCGCCGTCGAGGGTCAGTGTTCTACGCTGCGTGCTGGTCAAGCAAACCATATCGAAGAACTGTTTGGATGTCCAGAGAAGTGGGGTGGGGCATAGAATGAATTCGATTTGAAATGAAAGATGCCTTCTGAATGGAATTAATTAAAATCAGCAGGACAGAGTGCAGGATTGACTATAACCTCTTATCGTTTTATGATCGATGAGCTTGATTGCCTTTGTGTGCCGGATCTCTATATCGGACTACTATTTAGCAGCCATGCCGCCTCCGCGACTTCGTCCCTGCACTCCGCAATGTTTGATTTGAGGGAAACTTCGGATGGAAGCGGGAGTGGGGGAAGGATCCGATGGCCGACGGGTCATTGACCTGTTCCGAACGACGTCCAAGAAAGAAGCTGAATGGTACATAAATTTTGGGGAGTTTCCAATGGGTTCCGTGTCGACTGTCAGCGCTGGGAGGTTGTCGTGTTCGAGGACATCCATTGAGGTTCGATAATTACGTGCATTTTGGTCACTCGCAGAGCGGATCGAAGTCAAGTATACCATTTCCAGTGGGTCCCGAGGCGCATCATCAGACAGTAATTCGTTCGCTAAAGCCAATTGGACCCGGGGCAAAAGCACCCGAGGCTCATCGCGACCAAGGCCATTGCGCTGATGGTAGTCTACCCTGAGGATCGACAGCTAAGTGATGAAAGATCAATGAAATAGTATCATATGGGGATCGGGAATAGAGTAACAAAATCCGGCCGAGGGATTCTTGCGTTCAATTGAAAACACGTGTAATAACAGTGTGCAGTGTGGCATCGAGTTTGCCATCTTCTAACGAGCATTCCTGTATAATAAATCGAAGACAAGATACGGCCGCCTGAGGGTGAGATCCAGACAACAGGACAAAAATCACAGGATTGGGCAGGGAGCATCCGCGAAGAGTCAAGGGACTTCAGAATTTCTTGAAGAAGCCTATCGTGTATGACCAAAGCGTTTCTTTGTGTTTCAAACCCGCTTTCGAACAGGCTCGCGGTCGCTTTTGTCTGAGAAAAGTGTGTGCGGGTGAGGTCACATCCGACGGCATCAATGTCGAGAATAGGCATTCAATGAAGGGTTTATTCCGGGATGACTTCACCGATAAATCCTCTCATAACAATATTGGGAAAGCTTGATAGAGTCGCCTGACTTAGTGTAAGTTCGGATGAGAGTTGACAGTTTCTGTAGACATACATAGCCTTGGATATATGGTTGACATGAAAAAGTGGACACGCGCATGCGGAATGTCAGGGTTAGTATGGTTCTGTTCTGTTTGTATATGTTTACAGCCTGTTGAGTAGTGGAAGCAGCGGCCATAGAAGCCGCAGTGCTCTCCTCCACCCCTGCTCCTCCATTTACTCTTCCTCGAGCACAGCTCAAATCGAGGCATATAACAACGGCATAGGAACGCGTGGCAAACATTGACTTGTTCGTCGGAGAAGGCACCGGCGGAAGCAAATTGGGATCCGCGCGACGTCAGTCTGGAACGGTATCTCCGCGCAGGCGATATCTTCGCGTCGGCTGGGATCTCTGGCGAATGCAAAGACTTGGAAGGACAAATTTTGGGCTCCGTATTGGCTGGACGGGCGAAAAAAGTTGACATCTAGCTGTCCTATGGATTGGCGCATACTAATTTGCGCGTAAGTTCGCGAGCCATGGGTAGCAATAAGCGATGTAGTGAGAGGTGAAGCGGGGAGAGAAAATGTGCATAGAGGCTGGTGAAATACAGAACTTTTTGCACCAATGCCCGCAGCTAGTAGTCTTCAAAATTGGAAAAGAGTGCATAAAAATTGGCCTTGAAATGCAAAGATTGGTATCATTAGAGAGCCTATATCTCAATTACACTCTAATTTCTGCACCAATAGCTTTCATTTTGATGCCTGCAGATACTCTGAGAATCCGGCAGAGAGTGCTTCAAAATTGAGCTTGGAAATGAGCATTCAAGTTCGCGGCCAACTGAGTCCAAGTCCGAGTCGCGCTGTACTGAGAATGCGAAGATTGCTATCATTAGAGAGCCTATATCTCAATTACACTCTAATTTCTGCATCGATAGCTTCCATTTTGATATCCGCAGATACTCTGAAAATCTGGCAGAGAGTGCTTCAAAAGTGAGCTCGGAAATGAGCATTCAAGGTCAACTCGACTCACGGCACAAACCGTGCCCAGCCGCTGAGAATGCAAAGATTGGTACCATTACAGTGTCTACATCTCAATTACATATTAATTTTTGCACCAATAGCATTCATTTCAATGCCCGCAGCTATTCTACAAAGTTTGACGAAGAATACATAGAAATTGACTCGAAAGTGAGCATTCAAGTGAGCCGTGACTCGGCCCGCCGGCGTGAGTCACTGCAGTGGCGCACGTTACTCTGCGTCGCTGTTGGCTTCAGACCATTTCTCTCCTGCTTTGCGTTTATCAACACATATGTCAATGCCAGCGTTCTCGAGCTCCTGACACGGCGGGCTCAACTCTCCGAGCACACTGCAGAGCGCCAGCACGAGAATCGCAGCCAGGGCCATTTGGACACACTGAAGACACTCTGTGATCGCCTGATTCCGAATGGATGCATAGACTGGCTGTTGAATCATGAAAGAATCGCCTTTGCATGCACTCTAGCACGACAGGAGGGACTGTGTTGGTGTTGCTGATGGGATAGGAGAGCTGGAGCACCGGTAAGTGCACATCCGCGTTCTCGAGCTCCTGACACGGCGAACTTGGAACTTGAATTCCGCCCTCGCGCACACGGCAGAGCACCAGCACGACATCGAAGACACTTTCATGGCCAAGGAATGCAACCGATTCCTCACGACTGCGTCCGTCGGTCAGTGTACGGTGTATATGTTGGCAGGCATCCGCGTTCTCAAGCTCCTGACACAGCGAGCTTGGAACTCGAGCTCTGCCCTCCCGCGCACTGCAGAGCGCCAGCACGACGTTGGCAAACACCCTTTCGCTTCCAGACCTGCACTACAACGCAGTTGGCCCTCGCGCACACGGATGACTGAACCGCTGACGGGTGTGTCTTGTCGGCCTGGGTGTGTATTCAATGTCGTCTCCACTTTGCAATACTCAGCGGACTCCTGCAAGCTCAGCGCCGTACACCGAGGATAGCACGACGGATGGCTGAACCGCTCGGATGCGTTGACGGGTGCGTCTTGTCGACCTGGGCACTCTCAAGGAATGCAACCGATTCCTCTGTTATCTCCACTTCGCAATACTCGCAGTGTCCACGTAGGCTCAGCGGCAGAACGACGTTGGTCACACTCTTTGCCCTCAAGGAATGCAACCGATTCCTCACAACCGGGGAGCCTTGTCGTCTCTCTGCAATTCCATAGTGCGTAGCTTCCACCCAGCTTCACCGTCGTGAAGAAGTTCAACTGATTGCATAGACCGCGCGAGCTGCAGCATGCCAGCAGCTTTACGGCCGTTTGGAGGCACTGAAAACACTCTTTCGAGACGCGTAGGCCGCACCAAGCCAGAAAATTGTCCTCGGTGCATAAGAAACGCCTATCAGAAGAAGCGGAAGCTGCGCTCTGTACGTGCAGCTCGGGCGGCGTGAAGATCTCGCGTGCTCCAGCTTCGAGAAGACGCGGACGCGGCGGTAAGCTCTTGTTCAATTGATTGCGTATTGCATCTGGTGCGCCAGTCCAGCGTCGACTGCGACTGAGCGGGAAGAGTGCCTTTGCGACCATAGTCGCAAAGCACACCCCTCAGTCCCTGTTCCTCGCGGGTGTGTCAGAATTGAAAAGGTGCGTGCATGAATCAGACTCACCGACATGTCGCTCGCCGGAATTAAAACCATATATATATTGCTATCTGGGCTTTCAGCCTTCGCCTCAGTCTCGTAGGTGAAGCCTCGATGCCGCTCGCCGGGAGCAAATACATATATATATTGTTATCTTGGTGACGGCTCTTGTGATCGACCAATGGTGTTGTGGGGGTTCATGGTGTCCCCGGATCCTGCACCTCGAATATCAGAGAGTCATAAAGGTACACATGCAAGAATGTTGCTCACCGGAAAGATAGGAGTCCAACCTTGACAGGCTTGCTGCCCCGATGCCGCTCACCGGGCGCAAATACATATATCATCTTTGTGTCTCCAAATCGCGACGCTGAAGGCAGATCAGATAGATGCACAGTTAGACAGCGGAAAAAAATACTGTTGTGGGGAAGGGAAACACAGAGACGGAGGAAAGACAAGCTTTATACTGCACAAGATTGCCGATGCTCGCTTAAATTGCTCAGGGTCGAGTTTCGGGCTCATTCCCTCAATTATTTGAACATTTCAATGTCATAATATATGTGCTATTATACAGATTGAAGCCTGTAACTACTTTGAAGGCTCTGATTTCTAAAACCAAAGCAATCAAAGGAGAAAATGCAGAAATCTGCACCGGCCGGAAATGGATTACGTAAGCAGGGTCAATGCGTGCTGCCAATCCTGGCTCAACCTCCTGCTCTTCAACCATGACCTGCGAGCAGGCCATTGAACCTATCTCATTGCACCAACCTCTGGATTTCAGCATCTTTATTGGCATTGGCCTCTACACCAGCATGCAAGTCTATGCTGCCCCGCATCTCAGCCCCGAAATCCAGACACGGAGAGGTGAGTGCTCTCCCGGCCTCTCGCACCTCCTTCCATGGCTCGCAACGCTCGGGACACTATCCACGTCTGATGGAAGGTCCTGAAACGCATGGAAGGCCTCTATGTTGGACGTAATACTACCCGATAAGCGAAATATGCGAGCGAAACTGTCCAAATTGCAGAATCTCCGGGTGAGCTCTGTCCATCTGCTGTAGGCCTGTTTGACACACATTGCCAACATACCTAAGCTTTGTGCTGCAACAATGACTACTGAAGTATCATGTATAGACCCTAAGCTTCAAAGATGTACCACCCCGTCTCCCCCCAGCTCACGAACTCGACTCGAGCAAGCCGTGCAACTGCAGCACGGCTCATACGTCCCATTCACTCGGAAGAAGTCCTCCATACTTCGCATCGCTCTTTTCGCATCAGAAACCAGGGGTTCAGGGTCTCGGTTATGCTGTGGGAATGATGCTAGTGCGTAGCCGCTGTCTGGAATGTCCGAAGGCTGTATTTTTGTGAGCACTTTGCCGTCTGCACAGAGAGTGCATTTGGCATATTCTGAGCTTTTTGGCCACATTCTGGAGGATTGGAGGGTGATGGTGAGGTCTGGAATCCCTGCTGGAGGTCGTTGCAAGTGGTTAGAGGGACGGGACGAGAGGGACAGCTGCACGGTGCTCGAAACACTGGTTTGGAGGTATGCTCGGACACTGTAGAAATTGGCCATTCTTCTTCGCTTGGCTTTTTCCCTGTGTCGTAAATGAGTCAGTGAGTATCGGCCGATTATACCTCTCTCGTGTTCTGTCTGACGGAGTCTGTAGCTTTTGAAAGGTATAAATACTGGTCCAGTCTGTCCCCAAGTTCCTCAGGCTCTTCGCCATCTCTCCTCTCTCTCCTCATCTTCTCCTCTTGCACTTGCCTCTCTACTACATTATATCACCCACGTCTCAATGGTCCTGCATGCACCATGCTCAATATTGCATTTGCGCTGTAAGTGACAATATGTGAGTTCAATCCGTAATTGCATGCTTTGCTGATTTCTATCTCGGGGTTGACTTTCAGTTTGACCTCTCGTGCACAACCTTACTCAAGACCATTGCTTCGAGTCCGATTCAAGGTACTATTCAATGTCTATTGTGCTTTTGTACTGCGTCTGTTATGTTCCAGAACCCAGACAAATAATAGATGTGAGTATCTGCTTATTACATTGTGTCAACACTCTCTAATGAATCTTAGACCTCTTCCTACTGCTTGCGACAGTCGCCCGTGAAGAACAAGGAGATCCTATGGCCGTGCTAAGTGGATCTAATATGACTGACGTCCGTAAGGCCACTATGGCGTCCATGCGCGCGGACAACGTGAGTTTCATTTAACTTCATATTACCTTTTCAATTTTACCTCACATTTCTTATAGTACTAACCTTTGAGAAATGAGTCTGGCCTTCATTAGTTGTCGCTCGGACCCTAGACTGACAACAACGCACCGGAGTCTGTGCTCTGCCCTTGCCTTTGATATCTACCTTCTGGTCTTCTTGTAAGCTAATATAACCTCAAGCTATGTCCGTGAGCCTTCTAGTTCGGCGTCTGTCCCTGAAGCGCCGTCTGCGCCGTTGCGAGGTGACGCGACGTGTGTCCTTGACTGCAACTACCGTGAGCCTTGCCGCACTTGTAATCTCTGCTCACCGAAAGTGTAAACCAGGTCAGTCGTTGCCTATATTAGATGGCCGAACTCTGCTTTGTAGTGAAATACAGCCTGGCGCATGGACAGAGAGGTGGTGGACTCGAACCTGGGACTATTGTGGTCATCAACAAGCTCACTGTTTTCGAGGCTCTCACTTTCTCCCGTAGGAGTCGTCACAGTAACAGTGAGTCACTGATCACCCTAGCATGCCCTTGTGCATGCGCGTCTTAACCGCAAAGTCTGATCCCGTTCGCTGCAGACCTCGCTCTGCCCTCGCTATATCAGTTGTCTTATCCGCCCTACTGTTCGGTGTACTCCTCGCACTGATCACAGAACTCGACTACTGGCCAGCAAAGAATGCAGGTTCGAGTGTAACGCAAAGTACACAGTGACGGAACCGATACCCATCCTGCCGGCACCTCGACGTGTTTGCTGAGCAGTCTGGATATTGGACTATTCGGATTAGTGGGCCGTGTGCTGCAGAACGACGCAACTGGCGACGGAAATCCTTTTAAATGGTATGTACTCACTTGCTATCATGGGCGCTTGGTTGAAACATCTGTTACCAGATGTAAGCTGGGAATTAGTCTCCAAGCGTGGCGAGTCTGAGATCCAGCGCTACATCAAGTTGGCGTGATCTCACAGCGTCGTCGCTGGCTCAATTCCACTACATCTATCGTTCAAGCCATAGCTCGTCAACTTATGGTGCGTATTACAATCGATTACTCAATGTCGCGAGGTCAGGATTAACATTCGTGTTTGCAATAGGAAGATCCAACTTTCCACATCGGCGGCATTACTATCATTATCGACAATCACCCACAGGGTTCGAAATGGACTTATGCAACGGCTTTGCTATACTGACGGTTCGTGTCCTCTCTTTGCTTAAGTGATCTTACATATTGCTGACATTTGCAAATGTTGCGCATGAAGGGTATTGAAATTCTATTCCAACTCGATCTCCCGAAACATTGTGCTATCGCTACTTGCCTACTATACATGGTCGCTTCTTTGACACATATTGTGCTTCTCTCGTCGCAGTTGGAACTTATCACAAGCTTCATTCAGTACTTGGTACATTGTGTCTACACCGTAAGTCCTTCCATAGTCTCCCTTTGACGATTAGCCATGCTAATGTCCAGTGAGTAGAGTCTCGTCCATACTGTATCAGACTGTGAAACAGTCTCGCAAAGAAGGACGCGCGCAGAGACACAGTCATCCTCCCCGTGTGTAGTCAGACCTACTAATTCTTGGGTGCTCGTGGACTCAGCCGACTCGATCTTGATGCTCTACTTGTGCACGGACGGCCGAATACAGCGAGAAGAGCAGTTTGGTCGAAGGAGAGGCAATAAGAGTATGTACCTGCACCTCCACCCGTCAAGTCCTTCACACTGAATAGCGTAGCACAAACAGGCTCTTCCCGGTGACTATTTGCGAGTTGTGTGCGCGGCTTTGCTTCCACTTGCCATCATCGCACGGAAGGTCGGGCCCATACGGTTGGATCTCTCTAAGTTCTATGCCTGAGACGAATAAGAGAGAAGGCATGAAGCGACGACGTACCGGCCATGATGAGCCCAGGTGTCACCTCGCACTTGCAGGCTCGGCGCGATTCATGTCGAGGCCACGCATGTTTCCCAAGCTGCTCCAGTAGACCGGCGCTCACCAAGCGCTTCGCAGAGAAAAATGCGCCCATGGGAGAGACGATCGCTGAAGCCGTGATCGTGTTTGGGTCCATGCATGACTACGTATCATAGTTGAGGGCTACGAGCGTCCATTTCGACCCCGCCAACGCGCGATTTGCCCGCTCCGTTCTCCACAGCTGTCGCGTTCATACGAACGATGTTCGAGGACGCAAGCACCTTCGAGAGGATTGTAGAAGTGAAGAGCGCAGCGTGCTTGACGACGACGAACGCACTCTCGAGCTTGGCGACAAAACTGTCCACCGGCTTGCGCACGACCATTGGGGACATTAACGAGCCATGCGACGCCGGCTTCGAGGACGGTGATCTTGAGGTCTGGACGGGTCTTCAAGCAGCAATAATGACAAGGGTGTTTCTCTCATTAATCTTATCTATTTCTTCCCTAAGCAATTTCTGCAATAATGATGCCGCTAGAAAGTGTTGTTAGTCAATATCATGCGCGTGAGAGAGCAGACTCACATATTCTTATCGGCCTCCATTTCTCGATGGGCATCTTGAATATCTGACCACTGGTAGACCTTGTGTACATAGCTTCTAAGCTTTCCATTCAGCAAACCATCGAGCACTTCGCGCTTGAAGCTAAATGAATGAGTCATTGGTTGCGAATGTGTACAAGTGAAAGGCGAAGGTTACCGAGAAACCAGCTTTTTCTTATATTCAACAGTGTAAGCGCGCAGCGTCGAGCCTTCTATGTGCAACTTGAAGCGCTTACAGAGATTGAAGTTCAACACTTGAGCACCTATCATTTTAAGTAGTTAGATTTACGACTCGTTAAAGGGTCATTCTACAGTGTCCTTACCACTCAGTAAAGACAACATGGTCATTCTGCCATCCACAGCCAGAGAATCGATATTTTTCTGCCAGTGACTCTGCCCAATGAAGTCTATCATGACATTGACGCCTTTCAAGTTGCCATTTGTGAGCTTCTTAACCTCCTCGACAACGTCTTGCGTCTTATAGTTTACAGCATGGTGTTGCACCGAGGACTCCCCCGGGAAGATTGGTTATGAAGTCCAACTTCTCCTTCGAAGACGCGGTCGATATCACTATCTTTCTGTTCGCCCGTCACGGTGGTCGATGGGTAAAGTTGCCCTAGAGGTTCAGATAGTTCACGCTCCGTAGAATCTCGCAAATTGACAAGCGCGCGCATGAAGCCGGCGGCTGTCCAGTTTTGGTCTGAAGCATGGAGAGAACTTCCGATAGAGTCCCAACCCAGCGCGTTCCTTTAATTTGTTCTGTGCAATGCTATGGGAGATTCGGGAGATATCTTCCGATCCTGGAGCAGCCCAGCAAGCGCTGGTGCCCATACCCCGCATGCACATGCATGTACTCGCGCCGTCGAGGGTCAGTGTTCTACGCTGCGTGCTGGTCAAGCAAACCATATCGAAGAACTGTTTGGATGTCCAGAGAAGTGGGGTGGGGCATAGAATGAATTCGATTTGAAATGAAAGATGCCTTCTGAATGGAATTAATTAAAATCAGCAGGACAGAGTGCAGGATTGACTATAACCTCTTATCGTTTTATGATCGATGAGCTTGATTGCCTTTGTGTGCCGGATCTCTATATCGGACTACTATTTAGCAGCCATGCCGCCTCCGCGACTTCGTCCCTGCACTCCGCAATGTTTGATTTGAGGGAAACTTCGGATGGAAGCGGGAGTGGGGGAAGGATCCGATGGCCGACGGGTCATTGACCTGTTCCGAACGACGTCCAAGAAAGAAGCTGAATGGTACATAAATTTTGGGGAGTTTCCAATGGGTTCCGTGTCGACTGTCAGCGCTGGGAGGTTGTCGTGTTCGAGGACATCCATTGAGGTTCGATAATTACGTGCATTTTGGTCACTCGCAGAGCGGATCGAAGTCAAGTATACCATTTCCAGTGGGTCCCGAGGCGCATCATCAGACAGTAATTCGTTCGCTAAAGCCAATTGGACCCGGGGCAAAAGCACCCGAGGCTCATCGCGACCAAGGCCATTGCGCTGATGGTAGTCTACCCTGAGGATCGACAGCTAAGTGATGAAAGATCAATGAAATAGTATCATATGGGGATCGGGAATAGAGTAACAAAATCCGGCCGAGGGATTCTTGCGTTCAATTGAAAACACGTGTAATAACAGTGTGCAGTGTGGCATCGAGTTTGCCATCTTCTAACGAGCATTCCTGTATAATAAATCGAAGACAAGATACGGCCGCCTGAGGGTGAGATCCAGACAACAGGACAAAAATCACAGGATTGGGCAGGGAGCATCCGCGAAGAGTCAAGGGACTTCAGAATTTCTTGAAGAAGCCTATCGTGTATGACCAAAGCGTTTCTTTGTGTTTCAAACCCGCTTTCGAACAGGCTCGCGGTCGCTTTTGTCTGAGAAAAGTGTGTGCGGGTGAGGTCACATCCGACGGCATCAATGTCGAGAATAGGCATTCAATGAAGGGTTTATTCCGGGATGACTTCACCGATAAATCCTCTCATAACAATATTGGGAAAGCTTGATAGAGTCGCCTGACTTAGTGTAAGTTCGGATGAGAGTTGACAGTTATCTGTAGACATACATAGCCTTGGATATATGGTTGACATGAAAAAGTGGACACGCGCATGCGGAATGTCAGGGTTAGTATGGTTCTGTTCTGTTTGTATATGTTTACAGCCTGTTGAGTAGTGGAAGCAGCGGCCATAGAAGCCGCAGTGCTCTCCTCCACCCCTGCTCCTCCATTTACTCTTCCTCGAGCACAGCTCAAATCGAGGCATATAACAACGGCATAGGAACGCGTGGCAAACATTGACTTGTTCGTCGGAGAAGGCACCGGCGGAAGCAAATTGGGATCCGCGCGACGTCAGTCTGGAACGGTATCTCCGCGCAGGCGATATCTTCGCGTCGGCTGGGATCTCTGGCGAATGCAAAGACTTGGAAGGACAAATTTTGGGCTCTGTATTGGCTGGACGGGCGAAAAAAGTTGACATCTAGCTGTCCTATGGATTGGCGCATACTAATTTGCGCGTAAGTTCGCGAGCCATGGGTAGCAATAAGCGATGTAGTGAGAGGCGAAGCGGGGAGAGAAAATGTGCATAGAGGCTGGTGAAATACAGAACTTTTTGCACCAATGCCCGCAGCTAGTAGTCTTCAAAATTGGAAAAGAGTGCATAAAAATTGGCCTTGAAATGCAAAGATTGGTATCATTAGAGAGCCTATATCTCAATTACACTCTAATTTCTGCACCAATAGCTTTCATTTTGATGCCTGCAGATACTCTGAGAATCCGGCAGAGAGTGCTTCAAAATTGAGCTTGGAAATGAGCATTCAAGTTCGCGGCCAACTGAGTCCAAGTCCGAGTCGCGCTGTACTGAGAATGCGAAGATTGCTATCATTAGAGAGCCTATATCTCAATTACACTCTAATTTCTGCATCGATAGCTTCCATTTTGATATCCGCAGATACTCTGAAAATCTGGCAGAGAGTGCTTCAAAAGTGAGCTCGGAAATGAGCATTCAAGGTCAACTCGACTCACGGCACAAACCGTGCCCAGCCGGACTGAGAATGCAAAGATTGGTACCATTACAGTGTCTACATCTCAATTACATATTAATTTTTGCACCAATAGCATTCATTTCAATGCCCGCAGCTATTCTACAAAGTTTGACGAAGAATACATAGAAATTGACTCGAAAGTGAGCATTCAAGTGAGCCGTGACTCGGCCCGCCGGCGTGAGTCACTGCAGTGGCGCACGTTACTCTGCGTCGCTGTTGGCTTCAGACCATTTCTCTCCTGCTTTGCGTTTATCAACACATATGTCAATGCCAGCGTTCTCGAGCTCCTGACACGGCGGGCTCAACTCTCCGAGCACACTGCAGAGCGCCAGCACGAGAATCGCAGCCAGGGCCATTTGGACACACTGAAGACACTCTGTGATCGCCTGATTCCGAATGGATGCATAGACTGGCTGTTGAACTCATGAAAGAATCGCCTTTGCATGCACTCTAGCACGACAGGAGGGACTGTGTTGGTGTTGCTGATGGGATAGGAGAGCTGGAGCACCGGTAAGTGCACATCCGCGTTCTCGAGCTCCTGACACGGCGAACTTGGAACTTGAATTCCGCCCTCGCGCACACGGCAGAGCACCAGCACGACATCGAAGACACTTTCATGGCCAAGGAATGCAACCGATTCCTCACGACTGCGTCCGTCGGTCAGTGTACGGTGTATATGTTGGCAGGCATCCGCGTTCTCAAGCTCCTGACACAGCGAGCTTGGAACTCGAGCTCTGCCCTCCCGCGCACTGCAGAGCGCCAGCACGACGTTGGCAAACACCCTTTCGCTTCCAGACCTGCACTACAACGCAGTTGGCCCTCGCGCACACGGATGACTGAACCGCTGACGGGTGTGTCTTGTCGGCCTGGGTGTGTATTCAATGTCGTCTCCACTTTGCAATACTCAGCGGCACTCCTGCAAGCTCAGCGCCGTACACCGAGGATAGCACGACGGATGGCTGAACCGCTCGGATGCGTTGACGGGTGCGTCTTGTCGACCTGGGCACTCTCAAGGAATGCAACCGATTCCTCTGTTATCTCCACTTCGCAATACTCGCAGTGTCCACGTAGGCTCAGCGGCAGAACGACGTTGGTCACACTCTTTGCCCTCAAGGAATGCAACCGATTCCTCACAACCGGGGAGCCTTGTCGTCTCTCTGCAATTCCATAGTGCGTAGCTTCCACCCAGCTTCACCGTCGTGAAGAAGTTCAACTGATTGCATAGACCGCGCGAGCTGCAGCATGCCAGCAGCTTTACGGCCGTTTGGAGGCACTGAAAACACTCTTTCGAGACGCGTAGGCCGCACCAAGCCAGAAAATTGTCCTCGGTGCATAAGAAACGCCTATCAGAAGAAGCGGAAGCTGCGCTCTGTACGTGCAGCTCGGGCGGCGTGAAGATCTCGCGTGCTCCAGCTTCGAGAAGACGCGGACGCGGCGGTAAGCTCTTGTTCAATTGATTGCGTATTGCATCTGGTGCGCCAGTCCAGCGTCGACTGCGACTGAGCGGGAAGAGTGCCTTTGCGACCATAGTCGCAAAGCACACCCCTCAGTCCCTGTTCCTCGCGGGTGTGTCAGAATTGAAAAGGTGCGTGCATGAATCAGACTCACCGACATGTCGCTCGCCGGAATTAAAACCATATATATATTGCTATCTGGGCTTTCAGCCTTCGCCTCAGTCTCGTAGGTGAAGCCTCGATGCCGCTCGCCGGGAGCAAATACATATATATATTGTTATCTTGGTGACGGCTCTTGTGATCGACCAATGGTGTTGTGGGGGTTCATGGTGTCCCCGGATCCTGCACCTCGAATATCAGAGAGTCATAAAGGTACACATGCAAGAATGTTGCTCACCGGAAAGATAGGAGTCCAACCTTGACAGGCTTGCTGCCCCGATGCCGCTCACCGGGCGCAAATACATATATCATCTTTGTGTCTCCAAATCGCGACGCTGAAGGCAGATCAGATAGATGCACAGTTAGACAGCGGAAAAAAATACTGTTGTGGGGAAGGGAAACACAGAGACGGAGGAAAGACAAGCTTTATACTGCACAAGATTGCCGATGCTCGCTTAAATTGCTCAGGGTCGAGTTTCGGGCTCATTCCCTCAATTATTTGAACATTTCAATGTCATAATATATGTGCTATTATACAGATTGAAGCCTGTAACTACTTTGAAGGCTCTGATTTCTAAAACCAAAGCAATCAAAGGAGAAAATGCAGAAATCTGCACCGGCCGGAAATGGATTACGTAAGCAGGGTCAATGCGTGCTGCCAATCCTGGCTCAACCTCCTGCTCTTCAACCATGACCTGCGAGCAGGCCATTGAACCTATCTCATTGCACCAACCTCTGGATTTCAGCATCTTTATTGGCATTGGCCTCTACACCAGCATGCAAGTCTATGCTGCCCCGCATCTCAGCCCCGAAATCCAGACACGGAGAGGTGAGTGCTCTCCCGGCCTCTCGCACCTCCTTCCATGGCTCGCAACGCTCGGGACACTATCCACGTCTGATGGAAGGTCCTGAAACGCATGGAAGGCCTCTATGTTGGACGTAATACTACCCGATAAGCGAAATATGCGAGCGAAACTGTCCAAATTGCAGAATCTCCGGGTGAGCTCTGTCCATCTGCTGTAGGCCTGTTTGACACACATTGCCAACATACCTAAGCTTTGTGCTGCAACAATGACTACTGAAGTATCATGTATAGACCCTAAGCTTCAAAGATGTACCACCCCGTCTCCCCCCAGCTCACGAACTCGACTCGAGCAAGCCGTGCAACTGCAGCACGGCTCATACGTCCCATTCACTCGGAAGAAGTCCTCCATACTTCGCATCGCTCTTTTCGCATCAGAAACCAGGGGTTCAGGGTCTCGGTTATGCTGTGGGAATGATGCTAGTGCGTAGCCGCTGTCTGGAATGTCCGAAGGCTGTATTTTTGTGAGCACTTTGCCGTCTGCACAGAGAGTGCATTTGGCATATTCTGAGCTTTTTGGCCACATTCTGGAGGATTGGAGGGTGATGGTGAGGTCTGGAATCCCTGCTGGAGGTCGTTGCAAGTGGTTAGAGGGACGGGACGAGAGGGACAGCTGCACGGTGCTCGAAACACTGGTTTGGAGGTATGCTCGGACACTGTAGAAATTGGCCATTCTTCTTCGCTTGGCTTTTTCCCTGTGTCGTAAATGAGTCAGTGAGTATCGGCCGATTATACCTCTCTCGTGTTCTGTCTGACGGAGTCTGTAGCTTTTGAAAGGTATAAATACTGGTCCAGTCTGTCCCCAAGTTCCTCAGGCTCTTCGCCATCTCTCCTCTCTCTCCTCATCTTCTCCTCTTGCACTTGCCTCTCTACTACATTATATCACCCACGTCTCAATGGTCCTGCATGCACCATGCTCAATATTGCATTTGCGCTGTAAGTGACAATATGTGAGTTCAATCCGTAATTGCATGCTTTGCTGATTTCTATCTCGGGGTTGACTTTCAGTTTGACCTCTCGTGCACAACCTTACTCAAGACCATTGCTTCGAGTCCGATTCAAGGTACTATTCAATGTCTATTGTGCTTTTGTACTGCGTCTGTTATGTTCCAGAACCCAGACAAATAATCGATCTCCACAGCTCATAAGTTGTATCGTAATCTGTCATTACAGTGTATCCGATTCATTTCCTTATTTGGAGTTGTATCCGATACAATCATGTGCATTCATTAAATATTTATCACAACCAGCTCATTGGCTGGTGCGTGCACGTCTGAAGTCGAATATAATGATATATTTAAGGTATACAAGTACATAGTTACAGCCTTACAGGAATCTAGCTACTTATCAGTGACCAAACCTGCTTTGCCGTCGTAGTTGAGGATGATATTAACAGACTCTTCGTCGGCGTATAGATCATCAACACGCGTAGAGTCGTTAGGCAATCTGTGACGCACCGCTAAGGCAATCGAGAGCTCGGCTTTGTTTGACATCTCGCAGTCACCCTGGGTTGCCAGTGTGCTTGAGGTCGGGTTCTCCAGCGGAACATTGCTGAATGTCTGGTGACCGTCGCGCTCGCATATCCACAATCTGCATACCGACGGCGAGGTGTTCCATACACATGTCTACCAAGTCGGCGGGTGCGGGCATGGGTGCGGGCTGTTTGACCTTTGACTCCTTCCCGTTGTCGAATCGAACTGCTGACACGAAGGCGTAGTCAGCTAGGATGGGGCGCCAGCGCAGAAGCTGATAGGGATCGTCGACGAGAATGCGCTTGCTGACGCAGGCTTCAGTCTTGACTTTTGGCGCCTGTGGCTCCCATCCTACAGGGATAGGCTGTGCCTTGTTCGCAACCTGAGTCCAGTTCCTGTAGTTGCAGTGAAGATCAGTAACGAGCATATTTCAAAGGACAAACTACTTACATATCATTGAAGAAGATGCTGTCCTTAGCATCTTCCATCGAGATGCTATGGTCGGGGTTCTTGGTCTTGGCAAGTAACCTTCACATTAAAGTGGATGCCGGGTAGAAGTATTTGCTGAACCAATCGGGGAAAGGAGGATCGTCGAAGAGCACCCTCTTCTGAAGGTGGCTCCGATCACGGCCACGGAACGGATGCTGGAGGAACAATCAGTCAGTGACAAAGCCCATGACAATGGAAAGAAGACTCACTCTTCCGAGGACAAGCTCGTAGAAGATAACTCTGACGGATAAGTTGTTGGCCTTGATCGTCATGAAGCATCTCTGGTGCCATATAACTAGGAGTGCCGCGCTCACCTGACGTACAATGCCAGAAGTCTTCGGTCCTCATTGCCTCGAGACAGCTGCCCATGACGTGTCGGTACACGTGCCCTAGTCCAAAACCGCCAACGACCAGCCGCCTGTGTTCGTCCAGAAAGATGTTCTCGGGATTGTAATCATGGTGGACGATGTTGTCATCCTGCATGACACTCACGGTGTGACAATGTAGAAAGTCAGCTGGAAGAACAAACTTGATTAGAGAAAGGAAGGACGTACGAGCTGTGCCATGAGGAACTTGACCTTGTGCATCCGGAATTAAGTCTTATAGTAGTACAAGGTGTCCCTCAGGTTGCCTCCGGGAGCAAGACCTTGTACGATCGAGGAGTTGAAAGGATGTATGAAAGATTCTATCAAAGGGGTAAAATATGGTGAGTTGTCGTCAAAAGAGAAAGGATGCTTTTCTCTGTAAACACGAGCTCCCGGTGCTCACTGGCACAGGCGGCAAGGCAACTTCAGACGACCGTGGGAGTAACACGGTCTTGTGATTGTCAAACAAGCACGCGTCAGTCATGTGCTTTGTATGAGGGCAGGCTTCAAATATTCCATTTATGGTATGCCGAGACCCGCCGAAGCCTGCCCGAAATATAGTGATTTTAGTAACATTTAAAGCCTCCCAAAGACAATTCACGAAGTTCTTCTTCTCTCTCGTTCTCCTATGTTGTGGCATAAATGTATGTTTCTTCCTTTCTTGAATATAACAGACTTTGAATATTTGTGCAAGCTCAAGGGTTGATGTGCCGGGCCCTCTGTCATCAGTGACCAATATGGCCTGCGACGGCGCCATTGTGCTAGTAAGTGTTTTGTTTATTCTGCTACAAATTTCACTAACATCTATGAGGAATGCTAGCTCTTGTTTGGGCCATTCTCTGACGACATTGACCTTCCTACGAATGTAAGTATTGTCTTTGCTCTGTTTTGGTGCTGTCAACTAACATTTATTACTATTCAAGCATGCGATACAATTCATGCATCCGATTCCAGCTCTGCATCCGATTTCAGTTAAGTATCTGATACATCTATATCTCGATATATACTTAAACTAATTTTAACTCTCCTTTTGTCTTCCTTATATGCTATTATAACTTTATCTTCATTTCCTCTTCTTTTATGACATGATTTTACTAATTTACTTACTGTGCTGTACTACGTGTATATTGATGTACATATCTATGTATTGACACCTGAAATAACTATGAGAACATTCTTCCAAATATGGTATTGAATCGGATACAACTCCAACATCGGGAAAAAGGCTCCCAAATGGTAGCCGATTTCGGACGATTCCGGCGTATATAATCGGATGTCGTCCCGATTTAGCAATATCAGGGAGCTGCCATGCAGACGGCAGCATATCATCTGATATCATCATGCTGCTATCTGACAAGGCCTCTGTCGTACTGACAGCATTCTGGTAATAAGATTATAGTGAAGCTGCCAGCCTGTTGTAGTTATTACAAAGAGCTAGAATCAAATATAAGAGTCTTAAAATCTACTGTATTGATGTGTCTGTCCGATAGCTGTTTGTACAAAGGTTATATGAGCTACATTTTCACACAATTGTCTTAACATTGCCAGTGGCATCAGAAGGTGTTCTATTTTCATATAAGCTACTGTACAATGGTTATCATGGCATCCTCGATTGAATACCAGTCCATGAACTGCTTCTCTTTATTGCTCTCGAGCGCCTTCAGCACGCGCCGTCCGTCCCGGTACAGACCCAACTTCTCCTTTGGCAAAGCTGCGCTGTAAGCCTGCAAGATCGGCGCGCATGCGCGAATGTCGGGAAGCAAGTCCAATCTAGTCATGACTGAGCCGAGGCGAGTGACGAAATCCAGTGCATGAGTGCGGTAATTCCCCATCCTTGTCCTTGATAAGAAGGACTCTGTCCATCGCGCTGTGCAGCACCGACTGATGATCATCTGCGCATCGAGCTCGCCAAATGCCTTCGCGTCGTCGAGGAACTGCACGCCTTACTGAACAAAATTCTCGAGGAGCTACTAGGCGTCGGCGTACTGACCGCGCTGGGCCCAGACACCGAGGAAGGCGATGAAGAAATTGTCGTGGCTGTGCCCGAGCGAGTACGTGATGGCGCCCGTGCGGTATTCCAGATTGAGGAGGTACGACACGATCTCGTCGAACTCCTCCTTAGGAAGATCAGGATGGCGGCGGAGATTCTCGACTCTGAGCTCGAAGATGGCGATCCGGTCGTAGTCGCTGATATGCAAACCGTCGCAATCGGCCACATCCAGCAGAGTGCAGTATAGGCGGTTGAATTTGGGGAGCATCTTTTCCTTTGCCAGTGCTTCGAGTATCGTGTTCCAGGCGGCCTGATTGGGGTGCGGTGTGCGTAGCGAAGGCTCCAAAGCGTGCACGGCGACTGTATTCTGCTCTAGCATCTGAACACGCGAGGGCCGAGTGTATGTCATCGCTCCGTATTGACCCAGTTATGAAGGCAGTATAGACCGCTGAGCAGGGAGGGGGAACATCGGCCGGGACGAACAGAACGCTTGCTTTCGTGTCTATCATTTCCTCGAGAAGTGCGAAAGCCTTCACGGGCTGCTTCGCCAGGAAATACGCCTCGGCTATCTTTATCCACATGAGCATTTGCGCCGCACGCGCCTGCCCAGGGCGTACGTCGTCGCTAAGGATGTAAGTCGAAAGATCCTCGACGCCTTCTGCAACGTCCCAGGAGACGCGACCCTCGGCCGAGGCCAAACAGAACTCCGTGAGCACGTCTTGTGCTAATGATATGTCGCCGGTCGACACGTAGGTACTCAGGAGGTGGAGATAGCACATAGCATTGGGTTGAAAATGGGTGATGTCTTCGATATGGGTCCAGATACGAACTGCAGCGTCGACATTGCAATGAAGCGCGCAAGAACGGAGGAGAACATGATAGATTCCCTTTAAAGTTATCTTCCCTACGAAGCATTTGAACCTGCTCCAATTCTGGTAAATCCAACGTGTATCTCTTGGCATTGAATTCACGCCGCCTTTGCCGCCATTCGAGCTGACCGATGACTCGTTGGACCTCCTTGTCACACTCGCACAATGCCAGAATCATAGTCTTGTAGGTGCGAACATTGGGCGTAATCTGACGATTGAGCGTCTCATTGTACGTCTCCAGCGTAACGGTAATCGGTTGTCCGGGGGCATGAGACAAGAGGAGTAAACCGAGGGCCATGATGTATTCGCGCGCATTCGGGGATGGGTGGGACATGCGTAGGATCATCACCTCTGCTAAAGTACGTGAGGATCATGCGTTTTCCGGGTAACCTCAAGCCTCCAAAAGACGTTGTAATATGATTATTTGCAGTGTGCAGCAGGTAAAATGGGACACGTACCAGAATGTCCGATCACTTGTATGCCAGCCTGCTGCGCTTCCATCACCTTCTCTCTTTCTAGTGCGTCCGCCCACCCTTCAGAGAAAAGCTCAGGGTTTTCCTCGGGTGATGCGATTGCTGTTGCGATCTTTTTGCGGCCTTTTAAGTCGAGATTTGTCCGCCATGCACTCACGGTCTTTGGGACGAGGCTACGAGGAGTATTGAGGGAAGGAATAAACAGCCTCTTCATCCTTTGAATAGATGTATCACATACCTAGGCGCAAATGTACGAGCGAAGAGCGCAGCTTCCGGCGCTCTGTCGGTCTTCACCAGCAGGTCGACGCATGCAGTCGCGTCGCCGAGCTGCAGCCGACTCGCGAACGCAAGGTTGTTTTGGCCCTTCTCCTCTACAATAAATCCTCAGAAACCTAAAGAGCTATTTAAAACGGTATGAATACTCACCGGCTTGCTCAGCGAGTTTCTTGAGACCATCCCGGTCGCCTATCGCTAGCAGAAGGAGCATGAGAGCGCTCAGATCCCCTGCATTCGCAAAGCGTTCCCGTGCGAGGTCGAGGTGCCAGACGGCCAGCGCGCGGTCACCGACAGCCTTCCACTTCGACTCCGCCTCGTGCTTGGGTGTTGTACGTGCGATCTCCAGGGCCGCGTCTAGATCGTCGAGTTGAAGTGCGAGGTCGAACTTGTGATCAGGGTCTGTTGTAACCTGTAACGCGAGCTCCTTAAGATCTGTGAAAAGGAGAACGATTGAGTCAGTTTTTCTGCTGAATTCGATGGTTATCAAAGACGTACCTCGGGCTTCTAGGAAACGCGCGACTTTGCTCCGCTGCTCTTTCGGTACAGTCGGCGGGATCTCCTCCGCAGCCTCCATATCCCCACGCAGGATTGCACTCTGATACTCGGTGAGGTTCAAAGACAGGGAGTAACCGAACACTTTAATGTCTTTATCGGCAAGATAAACACGGTTGTGAGCGGGGATGTTGCCCAGCAGGTATATTGGGCTATCATTCCATGTTAGCGTGTAGAAGTCTAGGATGAAGAGAGGAAACTTGCTTGTGGAAGGCTCGTCACGGCCAAGTTTGACCACGACCACACCTTCGTCATACCCTACGCCAACCTCGTTCCCCTGCGGTCGGACGGTAATGCACCATGCGCGTACAAGAGCGTTGCTTGAGGTAATTTCCAGGCGGCACGTGCCCGAGTTCCAGATCTTAATCGTTCCGAACCGCTGACGATCAAGGGAAGACTAGGGTGGAATATGGCAAACGAGACGTTGTTGGTGTGTCCTCCAACGTCTGTACATAACTTTTGCTGAGGTAGTCCCAGATTTCGATTGTTCGGTCGTCACCGCTCGTGACAAGATACAGTTTGTCACCGGGGTAGAAGTCAACATAGTTTATGCCGCCCTTCTGATGTGCCTCGAGGGTGAAATTCGGCGTCGAGGAGCTGAGTGACAACATCTTCATGGTGTAATCAAGACAAGAGGAGGCGAAGGTGTTGGTGTCCTTGAGGTTGAATACAAGGTTCATGATGGAGTGCGTGTGTCCTTCTATCTTCAGAGATAATTAGACAAAGTCTCATTTTGAAGCAGTGGATATACGCACCTGAATACACTTCCACTCTTTGTCCCAGTCCTAAGCCTTGATCGTCATATCATTGCAGCCCGTCAGCACAATGCTGATGGGCCTCAAATGCGGTCACTTTCTCGTGAGTGTTGTAATTGAAGACGCGTAGCTGGAAATAGTCTGAAGTTTGAACCAACTCTGATGTTTTTTGCGGACTTAGCGATTCGAAGCTTGAGGCGCGATGATGCTGCGGAGTTTGAATTACCAACTTGAGCAAGACCGTGACGCGTCGCATTCAACGACCTCCTCCCTCTCTCTCTCTTTCCACTTCGTCGTCGTCCATCCATCCCCCTCGACATCCATCCATCCACAGGATGGCCTTCAAATCTTTGTATTTTTGGTTCTGATGGTATGTAACTATACTCTATTCATATTTTATCTTCTTTTTCTGATGATTCCCCGACACGAAGCGTAGCTGAGGGAGGGATGTGTCGTCGTGAACTTTAATCCAGTTTTACAGAAAGTAAGCAGATTCTCACGCCCCTAGCCAATCGCAAATTTTCTCTTATCTACTTCGTGCCTGGTAAACAGTCTTTTTTGTTTCATGTGTAGCCTAAATCTTCTTTTCTTAGTTTATTTTCCGTCTAACTCGTTCATTCTTGGTTTTTATGGTTTTCATTTCATTATTATTCCGTACCTTTTCCCTGCTTCTGTGGTCTATTCTTGTTTGTTATATTATTTTACCCACTGCTCCTCAGTTGCTTGTGCGTTTTTGTTTCTTGTCCTAGCGCTTCCGTCGTTATCTCCTGCTGTCGCTCTATACACGCGTTCCTGTCTCTCGTTCCTCTCTCCTTCATGCTCCGTCTTCCCCGGGCCCGCGTTATTTCTTACAAACTTGCTAGTATTTTTCCTTTTGTATATTCTGCAATGGTGCAGTGGTTCTTCGCTCTGAATCCTTTTTTCCAAATTTGGTTTCAAGCTGCTTAGCGTTCGATTCTCGTGCCTCCACTTTTCTCTTTGTGTTTTTAATTTTTCTTTCTCTTTCCACTTTTCGTATTCCTCCCACTTCCACCCTTCTTCCTTTTTCACTATAATTTCTCTATATCGTTCCATATCAATGACTTTCCCTTCCGCTTCTCCGTACGTCTCTCTCCCTCTCATTTTCGAGTCTCACTTTCTAAGGTACCCGCTTCTTTCCCACGTCAGGTGGTTAATTTTTCCCTCATATCTTCTTTGTCCTCTCCTCCCGTCCGTTGCTCACACCACCCCCCCCACCCCCCCACCCCCACAAAATTCGTCGTCAATAATCGTTCGAACCATGTCCGAAGCCCTGTCCCCTGCATGGCTCCATCTCTCTGAATCTGAAATTGTCATTCGTACAGAACGGTGTACTGTTGAGGATCTCAAAGTATTCCTTACAAAATTGTGCCCTGCCGCCACATTCATGAAAAAGGACGCCGTGTTGGCTGTCTTCTCTAAAACCTGCGCTTCTTATCTAAAGCGTTTGGCTTCCTTGTGCTATACGAGCTTGTTCTCGCTCGCGTATTCCCTTCAGCTTCATGCTACTCAGGATTCCTCACGCGTTCAATTGATATCTAAACTAGTCGACAATGCCTTTGGCTCCATGGTCTCTCGATGTCTACGTTCCACTCCCCCTCGTGCTTCTCGGAATTGCCTTCCCCATGCCTATCCTCTCTTTCAAATCCCTGACAACATTATTCGTGATCATTTATCTAAGCTCCCCGTACTTCTCATGCGTAACGTCCTCAAGCTTGCGCATCCGCTTCACCACGTCAAATCAGTTTACTATCCACACAAAATCGTGTCTGAACTGATGTCGTACCTACTCACACGCAGATCAGAGGTTGCTTCTTCCTCTCTTTCTCAACTTACTGACGACCACGATTCTCTTTGTCCCCACCTCCCTATCCCTGACACCGCTTCGGATCTCATCTTCCACATCCTCGTTGAAGAGTTCGGCCACGACATAGTCTCAGGCCTTCTCGTCCCTCCTTCCCCCCCCTCTCCTACCTGTTGGCCGGAAACTATTTCCGAGGAAGTTAAACTCGCCTGTCTTCATCGTTATTGGTTAAACTCTATCTATGTTCCTCCTCAGCCGTGCTGTGTCTGCGATCGTGCTGTGTATGGAAATGCGATTTCATCCTTTGATTGTGCAACCCCTGCATTTCACTCTCTCCCTTGGCATGTGCTTAGAAATAAAGATGACTTTCTCTCCACTCAATTCACTTTTGAGTACGGTATTCCCTGCATTCAGGGCTGCGTTTTGTCCCCGGCTGGCATCCGTACGACTGAATGCGGCGTCTTCGCTGACATCTGCTCTGACTGCATTGGTCCCTTCTCTAAAGGAACTCTACCCAAATTCGCATTGGCAAACGGTCTTTTCCGTGGTTCTCTCCCGGATGAATTCAAGGACTTGACTTGGGTTGAAGAGATGGTATGTGCGTTGTGCAAACCTACCGCACTCATCGCTCGCTTATATGGTTCTCCTGACCCCCGCAACCCTCGGTATCTTAGAGGTAACACTTGCGCCCATGAGATGAATGTCTCTTCCACTGCTCTTGTATTACCTCGCACTCCTGCTGATGTTAATGGTAATATTTCAGTCGTGTTCATTGGCACATCGCCTTTCAAGTCCGCCGGCCTTCGTTCAATGTTCTTCATACGCAAACAGAAAGTTTGGGCTTTCCTCTGTTGGCTGAAAGTGCACAATCGCCTCTATTCTAATGTGACGCTAGCTCCCGAAATTCTGGATCTCTATCCTGATGCGGGTATTCTTCCCGGTGTCGAAGAACGTGTCATAACTTCAACAATTGAACCCGCCGATATCTTCGACGATGAAACTGCCGGTTACACAGATCACCCCTCCGATTCACTTAAAGGCCAATCTGTGACCGACGATGATGCTCCCTTCGTCCTCCTTGACAAACTAGGTGTCGTCGACCCAGACGGCGCTTGCATACCCGGTCGAATTTTAAACGCCTCTGCAGTCCGCAATCTCATTCCTGCTTCTCGTGACATGCCTGATCTACTTATCTCCAACTCCTCTGCTCCCGTGTCCGAATATAACAATCCCTCTCTGTTTCCTTCCATGTACCCTACGTTGTTTCCGTACGGCATTGGTGGTTTTGACGACCGTACTCGACTGAAAAGCGTCACTTTTCTCCCTCGTGCTAACGCGCTTCTTGATTGTCCGGACCGCTCTGTTAGATATCACTGGTCCTTCCTCTTCACCGCCATAAATATTTATCAACGTCACCAGGCACATCTTCACACACACCTCACCGTTCAAAGGTCCGATTTCGAGTCTCTCGCCCAGAAAATTTCCTCCGTGTCTGCGCAATCCCTATTAAAGCTTTCCGAACGCATCCGCGACGAAGGGTCTGCTGGTGATTTAACTCCTGTGGAGAAAAATGCACTCACTCTCCTTAGAGAGGTAAACACCATATCAAATAAGATTCCCGGTTCCCAAGGCTCCATGCTTAAAATGCGCTCTTCCGTGTTCGGTCAAGCGGCTGCTTTCAATCTACATTGCCTATATTTCACAATGAATCCCGCAGGACAACACGCCCCGTTATTTCAAGTAATGTACGGTGATTCAACTGTAGACCTAACCAGCCGATTTCCTCACTTAGTGCCTGGGCCCGAGCGCGCTCGCCGTTTGGCTCACGACCCAGTCGCAGCCGCTGACTACTTTGACTTTTGCTTCACACGCATCTTTGAGGACCTCTTTGCTTGGGATTTCCTTAGCCATCGTTCAAAGCCTGAAGGTGGTATTTTGGGACATTTAACCTGCTTCGCCGGCACCATAGAAGTGACCGGCCGGGGGGCTTTACATGCACACTTTGTTATGAATCTCAGGGGTTCCTTAAACCCCACTGACTTGCACAAATTATTACGTGACAATGTCAATTATCAGACTCAGTATTTCTCATTCTTTGAGGACATCATCCAGCATCACCTTCCCCTTGTGTCTCTCGACTCCGATCGCGAAGACATAACAGATCCAAGGTGTGAGCGTCCCCCCCGTCCCCCCGACCCTCTGCTTAAAGGCTCTAATCCTATTCTCTACGACGAACAACTTAAGGTCTTTTATCAAGAAATGAGTGATGAGGAAATCAAACGTTGTGGGGAACGCATGCAGCGGCATCAATGTCAGAAGGTTTGTCATAAATATGGCAACGATAACAAGTGCCGCTTCAAGTTCCCTCATGAACTAGTCGAGAAATCGTGGTATGACGAGGTCAACAATGCCGTTGTGTTCATCGTAAGAGATTCAACTATAAATTTTCACAACCGTTACATCATGGTCTTCTGTCGTCACAATCACGACCTCAAATGCATTCTCTCCGGCCGAGCTGCTAGAGCCGCTATCATTTATATCACTGACTACATCACTAAAATGGATATGCGTACGCACCAAGTCCTCAGTCTACTGTCTCGTGCCGTTCTAGAAACTGAGACAAGCCCTGACGGTGCGGAAACCGCGCAACAGAATGCTAAACACGTTCTACACAAATGCCTCACTCAGTTATCCAGAAAACGTGAAATTCATGGCCAGATTGCCGCCCGCTTCCTCAGAGGTCTAGGTGATGTCATTCTCTCTCATCCTTCTGCACCAATGATGTCTGGCTTTCTCATGTCGTATGTTATGAGAACGTACAACGTCCCTATCGCTTTCGATTATACCTCAGACGATGAGGATGACAACTCGGACGAGCCTCCCAGGGCACCCGTCGTAGAACCTGAACAACTCTCCATTTCTATCGATAACCAAGGTCGCGTATTTCACGTTGATCAAGTAATGGACTACGTTCACAGGGATGCTAACTTGCGCGACGTCTGCTTTTACATGTTCTCTCATGCATTCAGGAAACGTCCTAAGTCTTCCGACAGCATCGACGATTCTCGACGGGGTACGAAACCTCGTTTCTGTCTCCTACAAAGTCATCCACAACACCTAACTCATGAGCTACGGCTCGAGGGCTCAATTTCTCCCGATCCCTCCACTTGGTCGTCCATTCCACGAATGATCGGTAGCTCTGCTCCTCGAATATCAGACACACCAAGATATTATTGGTTTGTTTTGGCCCACTTCAAACCATTCAGTGTTTCGGTCCCACTTGTGCAACTAAATAATCATGTCAATATCGATACTTTCTTTCAATCTTATACTCTGTCCGATATCGCCAAACGTGTCACTGCAAATTGGGAGGAATTATGTAATTGTGAGGATGAACGCGAAGCTGAACGATTGAGAAAGGATGATAGAGCCGCTAGGGAAAGTCGTCTCAAAGGCATGGCATCACTGTTCGGCCTTAACGAAACGGAAGACTTACCTGTCGTGCAAAAGAAGAGTTTACATTCCATGAACGAGGAACTCGAGATTGCAGATAATTTGAATCGTCTGCGACTCACCGGTTATTTTACATACCCTGATAATATGCCTAATAACAGTTCTACGATTGACCCTATTCCTCAAGCTATCACATCTACTATAGACAACAACTTCACCTCTCTATCGAAAACTTGGTTATCCGAACTTCGACAAGCTACACAAGCAATTGCTAGTCGGCGCCGGAATTCCTCCGACGTCTTGACTCAGTCGCAGGTCATACCAATCCGGGAAACATCCCAATTCCACGCCTCGTTCCTCCCGCCTTCTTCGGATACGGCTCCTCCTGTTCGAGAGACCGTTTCCAATACTATGCATAATGCGCCTCATTCCCTCTCCTCTCCCGCCGAAGTCATTGAAGACATAGGCAAAAGGAATAACCTTAATGAGGAACAATGGATTGCTTATCGTTTAATAGCAAATGCGTTCATTCAAAAACGTGCTTCAGAACAAGATCCCACTGCTCCGGGTGCAACTCCACTCAGACTTTTCCTAACGGGTCCCGGTGGTACAGGAAAGACACATGTCGTCAAAACTGTAAAACAAGTCATGGCACACTACGGCTGTGAAGATAGGATCCGTTTCCTCGCTCCCACTGGTACCGCTGCCACTCTTATAGAAGGAAGAACTATACACAGTGGTCTAAGCATTGTCGTAAAGAGGCGGAACGACATCTCTCAGTCCAAGTCCTCAACCTTTGCCGACCTTCCCATCTTAGAACTCAGTGTCAATAACAAACTCGCCGTTCGAAACGAATGGAAAGACGTATACTTACTATTCCTTGACGAGATGTCCATGGTTGGCTTATATTTTTTGGCCCAGATTGACCGAGCTCTTCGTTATGGAAAAGAGAATTTCGATGACTATTTCGGTGGCTTAATCGTCATACTATCCGGTGACTTATATCAATTTCCACCCATTTTGGACAGACCTGTGTACTCTGAGATTCAAAGTCTAGCTCCTGTTACTGATAGGGAGTTAATGGTCAGACTTGGTAAACTCGCATGGAATAGTGTCACTGATGTAGTTGAGCTCCACCGCCAGCACCGCATGGTTGATGATCCCGAATACGGGCTAGCCGTCAACCGCCTGAGAACTGCGCAATGCACGCCTGCCGACGTCGACCTTTTCAACTCAAGAGTCATGAGGGGGCAACACAATCGTCAGGGTGTCGACCTTTCTCTCACGGATCTCTCATCGTCAGTAGCGATCGTTAAAACAAACAATCTTCGTAAAGCAATCAATTTCGAGAAAGCTAAAGCTATCACAGACCGTTATTCACATCTCACCCTCCTACAATGCGAGGCTTTCGATGAAGTCGGAAAATCAGGTAAAGCATTGTCTTCCGAGTCCGAACGTGACATAGCCTTACGCTCCCAGTACAAGAAAAAAGGTGGGAAAACTGTGCCTCTTGGTTTATTGCATATTTATATCGGTATGCCTGTAGTGTTAAAAGAGAAAAACATTTCAACTGAGTTACGTATCACGAATGGGGCCTGTGGCTACATTTATCACTACCTTCTACAAAACAATACAGGTCTCCGGAACATCCTACATACCGTATTCGTTTACTTTCCCGATTCCCCCGTTCAGCTCTCTCATCTTCCTAGAGGCGTCGTTCCAATAACTCCCATAATTACCCCCTTTTCGCATGCCGTACAAAATGAGGATGGTTCCTTCACACCCATTGCTATGCGCAGGCATCAAGTTCCCATCGAAGGTCGGTTCGCCGCAACAGCGCATTTCGCTCAAGGGAAAACAATGGGTCACATTACAGCGGCTTTAGGTGCCGGTGGCCCTCATGCTTATGTCTGTGCTTCACGGCCCACGTCTCGCTTAGGTCTCGTACTTACTGAACCGACATCCTTATATCAGTTGAATACTCCTCGCCCTCACTCCCTTCTCACTGAAAGTGAACGGCTTTCAATCATACATCACAACACACTAGTAAAGCTGGGCTATCTGAAAGAGTCTCTAAAGCCCCTCCAACCATGTTACTCACACGCGACTGCGCATATCACCTGGAAAACAAAGAATGACAAATCCGTGGAAGGCGTCGAACTCGTAAACGAAATTGATTCTCACGACACAGTAACGACTCCTACAAAAAAAAGACGTTTGAATAAGGATAAAAAATCGTCTTCGAAACGTCCGAAACAAGACTTGGATTCAGTCTCCGTACCAATCCCAACGATCTCTCTTCCTGGGGTTCAATGGACTCTCGATTATTCATGTGCTTATGACGCTTTCATCATGACTCTCTTTTCCGCAATGCTTATTGCCCCCGCTTCCTGGCTCGATTCCTTCTCAGCACTCAACAATTTCACTTCCAAATTAACTGCGTTCCTCCAGCCCCTTCGCCAAGAACCAAACACCAACGCATTCAATGTCACCCGTGATTACCTGCGTGACATGCTATACCACTTCGATTCTCAGGCATTTCCTCGTCGAGGTCAGATCGTAATAGCCGTCACGAGAATAATTGAGACAATGATGAACTCCACAAACATCTCCGGCGAAATGTTGATAGCTCCCTCCTGCGAAGCATGCAACCTTCTTTCGCACCTCGATCATTCATCCGTTTCTTTCACACCGACATTACTCCACCCTTCCCAGTCAAACGCTGCTCTTACCGATCCTTGCCTACTAAGTTCATGGTTTGCAAATATGGCTCTCACATCTGAATTCGCAATTTCAACGTACATGCTTCATAGCGCTGAATGCAGCGGCTCCCTTCTTGTAAACCTCTCCCTACCGACTCCCCCTCCTCTGCTTTATTTCGAGATCCAAGCGCTAAATCACTTACCCTTGCTAGCAGACATTAAGCTTTCCTTTCCCTCTCCAACAGGTTCTGCATCCTATCAATTATGCTCTATAATATATGTCAGAGGAGATCATTTCGTAACCGCTTTATTCTTCCAAGACACGGTTTGGTTACAGGACGGTCGCCAGAAAGGAGGGCAATGTGTACCACTTCAAGGCTATTCCATATCTAATTTAACGCACGTCGTTCCATCCGATCTCATTTCAGACCGCATGCCACATGTCTTTTGCTACGTTCGAATACATTGATTGCTTTTCAGTGCCGGGATGTTCCGGCCGCTTACTAATTCCATCGGCTTCTTCCCCAACCACTATTACTATACTACTCCTCCTTCAGAGCTCGCTCTACGCGTACAATCTCTCGTTGTCCAGCTCGCTTTTTAGTATGAAAAAGAACATTTCTCGTATCAAACACTTCTTAGACCTCTCTGCTGCTCACGCGAGCGATTCCGAAGAATCAAGTGATGACGATGACGATTGTAATTCAACTTCCATTTCAAACTTCTTCCCCGTACCTAAACTGAACAACTCTAACATAGCCTTCATTCTTGACGACGACATGTTTGACTCCTTCCAGTGCTCTACGAGCGTTGCACAACCGTCTCCACGCAACAATACTGAAACAGAAGACCTCGAGAAATTGGCATCCCATTTCCGTCAGCAGGCCTCCGCTTTGTCAGCTCCGGATCCATCAATCCAAATGGGCCTGAACATTGACGGGATCCGATTCTGCGAGGATTTGAAAGCAACTTGGCTCACTGAACCATCCAATCGAAAGATGTTTATGCTTCACGTTGTGGTACTTTTCTTTCTGCTCCATATCTAACCTAATTTCATCCATACTCACTACATTCCCATAGCGCGGTACCGAATTATCATCAAGCAAAAAAATCAAAGACGAAATTGGCTCACAAGCTCTTGTTCTCGCTTCCCCTGTCCTTGTTGGACGAGTTTACATCATAACTCATTCACCCTCTCTCATAAAGGAGAACTGCAAATGCTTATCCAACATTTATATCTCCAACATCTCCCCTATCTCACACGACGACCAACAAGAGGTGCTCCTACACATTCGCAATAAATCCGACTTTCGTCACTTATACTCCACTGGTTCATGGGTTCAAATACGAGGAGGGCTATACGCACATGACTTCGCTCTAGTGACAAACGTACATAAATCCGATATCCTACACTTGTTAATCGTCCCACGAATTGAAAGACGAGCTTGCACTGCAAATAAGCGAAAACGACGCTCCTCTTCCAGACCTCATCCGTCTCTGATGACAAACGACGATCTTAAAATGATATACAACACTGAAAGGCAACTTGATCCTCGTCAGCAATACACAAACATCGGTCGACACACATTCCATTCCTCTGGTCTCCTTGCTCTCAGCGTAATGGGTGTACACGCAGTCACCTCTGCCTCTCCGTCCGCGAGCGAAATAACAGTATTCACGGAAGCCGGGCTAGACACACCATTGATCACTCATAGACATCTTCTCCAAGTCTCAGACCCGGTTCTCATAACAAAAGGCCACTTCACGAAGTCTAATGGTCTCGTACTGTCAGTATCAGATGACTATGCACAAATTGCTGTAAACAGTACGGAAGGTCTCTCCTGGACTTCCCGCACCTCCATACATTTATCGCATCTCTCGAGAGTTTTCCACATCGGGCACAGCGCTCGCATCGTTCTTGGCTCACACGCAGGCCATGAAGGTGCAGTCGTTGCCATGACCGAAGACTTTGTCACACTAGCTAATTCACAAGCAGAGGTCTGCCTTTTTATTGCTTCACGGTCGTTCATACCCTCTCTAACACTGAAATCACTCCATAGATTCAAGTACGAAAGAGTCTAGTTATCCTTCTACACACGCATCTCCATCCAGACTCTCTTCACAGCACTTCCTCTTCTCAACCAAAGCTAACTTCTCATCTGAATCGCCTCGTTTATTTACCTTATCCATATAAATTCATCGCAAGGGTCCTAGCAGTCAACAGCGACAATCACTTACTAGTGGTCTCACAAACCCAAGACCATCCTATTACGTGTAAACCATCTGATGTTGTATCAATGTGAGTTTTCAACAATCAAGTCGTACGCACTTCAATCAATAACTATCGCTCAGAGAAACACTGCTTGCTCTTGATGGATGTCGTTTTCACAATGAGAGAGAGGTCCGACTTGCTATTGAAGCCCACATCCTTGCCGACATCGACTTCAAAAACATTCATTTGTCTTGCAGATCTTTTCCATCGCCCACACATACTTCAAGCTCTCTGACTCCCTCTGTAGGTCAGCTCACGCAGGGCACCCCATTTCCTTCCGAGAGAGTATACATTCTTCACCATCTATTCAAGAAATTCGCCTCATTCAAATACGTCGATGGCAATGGTCTTATCGTGGTCATTATAGACCACGAGCGCATATCGAGAACCTTTCATCCGAAGCACGTTGTTTCTCTGTACGTGCAACGACGCTTGTCATATTTCTCGGTTCTCTAACTCCCCCAAAGTCGAACTTTTATAGCGTATGACGGGCATCTCCCTTTTCCACCGGAAGTCATCAAATACCTAATGAAACCCGGCCCAGATTCGAATGAAAGAAAAGACATACTACTTACAGCAGATAACGATATGAACACAGTGCTCTCTAAATCGGATATTGAGGTCCTCGCTTTATCCAAGACCATCATTCCTCACACGATCTTACATGACCTCATAAAATCATACCATGTTTTTTTCCGATTCATTGACGATTGTACGGAGCCCAGGGCTGTCGCAGGAAGGCTTTGCTGGACAACTATCAACACACAAATTCGTGTTGCAGACCAAAACTCACTTACCGATGCTGCTCCTCAGATCTTGCTCACCTATCGGACTGCCGATACACGCCAACGTTCGTCATTTGTTCCCATGCGTAACTTACAAAACGCAATTCCCACTACGAAAGACTACGCACTCATTACCAGAGGTCCTCGGCAAGGCTTAGTTATGAGGGTCGCATGCCTCATAAGGGACCCCAATAATGTTCGACGCGTTGTGGGTGCAAAACTATTTCCCGTCGGACAGAACAAGTCCTCAGCCACACCGTTCCAAATGCACTCCGTAACACGTTTGGTCCTTATTGTCCATGGGCCTCCTTAACATACATGTCCTTCACACTTGTTCTTTACCTCTATAATCGATACATTTATGTTCATTCTCTTACACACATGCGTGGAAACGAAGTAGAAGAAAGCTTGCCCTGCGCCCTACTTCACGAGCTGACGAGCGTGAGAACCACTGTTAGGCCTGATTAGGAAGAGTATTACACTAGACACTAAGCTTCAAATGCACTAGAACAATTCACTGAATAGATTCGCCCTAAAATTACATCAAGAGGGTCATAGTACAGACAGGAAGCGCTAAGGAAGAAGTCAATACGGAGCTCCGTGGAAGTGTTTCGATTCTCTATTTCCGGCCCTTCTCTTCTTTTCCTTTTAGCTTACCATTTTCCAGTCGCTTCTTCCACCGTATATAAGCCTAGCGTTTATCCAACGCCGCAGGCCCTTCTACCCATCACACATCACTAAATGCGCTATTAAATACATTTAAAACATTGTATCTTCCCTGCCCAAACGAAATGCCTCAAATGCTTATAACATCAACGCATACCTTTCTAAAACTGATACTAGCTACGTGTATATTACTTTCATACAAGATGAGCTCTGACGCAGAACTGTAGATTTAATACCTGGTTCCATCAGGTTTCTGGAACCAGGTTCTAAAGAAGTACTTCTATCTCTCAGCTTTTCCTTCTCGTCCAGAACCACATCTTACGATAACTATCAATTGCAAGTATTTATTCCTCCTCAATAATTATACTAACGATCAAAATCCCGTCCCGTTCTGAACAATAGCCCTGACCTAGAAGTGTAGATTTAATATCTCGTCCCATCACGTTTCTGGAATGCAGTTTTCAAGAAGTACTTTTATCAATCATAATTCCTTCTCATTCAGGCCAAATCTTACGAAAAAGTTCAACGTCCTAGGTATTTAATGGTCCCCAACCAGTATCTCTGCTCTCAGAATCCTCTCGTCTTCAATCCTCGTTCTCTACACTATCCATGCCCGCAAAACCGTATCCCTACGCAACCCTTACGCTCGACAAAGTCACCCTTGAGGCCTCTGATGGTCATACTCGTTGACATCCCAAAGATTTTCGGCAGACACATCCATCTGAGGCTATATCTGACGTAACCTACACCGTATGCGCGGACCCGCTCACCAGGAAGAAATGGTTAACAGAAATTGGTACCCTTCTCATTCGTCTCAGTCCTACGCATGTAACTTGTAAGTTCTGTTCCACTGACTTGCCAGGAACTTGCTCATCCTCTCATCCAAGCCGATACCCGCCAGTACATGCTTTCCGACTTCCCTGAATATTACAAGCTCTACACCAGATACACCCGGCGCGCTGGCCATGTTCGCTGCAAGCAAACTTTTCTGATGGGTACGTTTCCCTTCTCTCTCACGTTTATCTGTATCTTATTTTACGCAGGTGCAATGACCTTGCGCTGCAGCAAATTTAGGTCTGCAAAAGAGTTTGTCTTGCACGCTCAGTGGCTCGCGAACGGCCGCCCAAGAAACTGCAAAGGCGGAGCGAGCTGCCAATGCCGCTACTGTTCAGGCCGTCAGCAACTTCTCATAAGTAACGAGCTGTACAACCTTCTCTGAGTGGCAGTATCTTAGTTTCAAATGTTGTATTGGCACGCGCAACGATGCCATACCTGTCTCCAAATCGTGAACTATTCCCGTCTGAAATGATCAACTTCTCTCATTCAGCGACTGCGTTGAAATTTCTCTACTAGTTAAAAAAAGTGACCAAGAGTTTAGCTACGGAAACAACTTGAATGTCATTGGCAGGGCAAACTCTCCCACACCTCTAAGTGTCACACTGTCACAAGATCACTTAACAGTCTAGCTTTTACCTTCATAGGCACAGGCTCTACTAGTAGTATTAGTCACACTGTACCTCAGGCTGGTGGCGTGGGCACCACCCATGCAGCTAGTTAAAAGGTTGACACCGAAGAATTGACACCCCTTTCCCCCATCATCCATCGCTGCCTATGTAGAAACCATTCTGTATACCAGAATTCACCTACTGTCATGATGTGGTCGAACTCAGATGATACTCAGAACAGGAACATATGGTTCCTTCGGCAATTTGTAGCTTAAACAATTAAACAAATTATCGTAAAATGTAAGACATCCGACGCATCCACCACGGTCACCATTGTTTCGGCTCAGAATTCAATATATATATGACTTTCTCTCACTCAAAGACCCTCGAAATTGCTCAGAAATGTCTTCAGCCTCCATAACCACTAGAACGATTTACAGTACCAGCCCGGTAAATAAACCTTTCATTCCTAGTAGCCGCTACTAATTGTTTGTAAAGTTGCGCTATACTCTGCCTACATCCGTCAAAGTTGTTCTCTTCAGACATGACGACCTAGTTCCCACTTTCATCGAAATTCCTTCCCGCGTCATAACAGCTAACTCAAATGAGGCATACACGGATTTCTCATTATCACACATATTCAACGACACTTCGGCTATCGCACATCCGTTCTCCTTTTCAGATGAGTCCGGCAACGTCTCGAACTACACCTTGATCTCCGGACAACCCACGCTTAATTTACCCTTAAATTCGGCGCTACGGAAGTTAAATGGTTCTTGCACATGGAAAGGCGATCTCGTAGTCCTCAAACATGATCCTGAACACCTAGGTCTTCTTATCGATATGTGCGACGAGAAGGAAATGTCATCAATAGCACTCTCACTGTCCCACATGAGTGGAATGTTTTAGAACTATATCGTACATCATATACGTATGAACATTCGTAGTCCCCACCTACTATGTACATCTCCAATGCAATCCACTCAATGTCTTATGACTATTCACATGCTCATCCTTTTTCGCCTCATCGACGTCAGGCACAATTCTTGAATCTCCGCACGCACTTAGCCGGAACATGTCCGCAACTTTCACCAACTCTGCCTATAAATTATCCCAAGACATCCGAACTGCAAGCCAACTCTCCCAGTTCTGGCTTCCTCTTCATCGCCTTTACACTCTCCCTCTGTTCGAAATGATTCTAACTTTCAATTCACTTCCAACCAAGGCCCTCCATGTACTGGGAAATGACGATCTTTCCTCACAAGTATATGAGCACGGTTCAACAGCAGAAATGGTAAAAGCATCACGAACCTGCAGATGTATGTATGACGGCCTGCAAGATCGAATCCGCAATCGTCTCGCGCGCTACCTCAGCACATTCGTCCCCTCTGGCGCACTCATGAACCACATGTCACATACAACTACCTCCATTTTCGACCAATCCTCCTTCGCTTTCCTCCACTGCTCCCCCGACATCATAAACAACCTCGACACATTGTACCTTGTCTGCACACCGGAAGACGAACGGGCCACAATCGACTTCATCCTGCGCAGCGCATTCACACCCGTCTCCATGAAGAATTGCCAGAGCGCTAAGAGGATTTCGCATCTTAAACTTAACACTGAAGTTCGCTCCCCCCACCTTTACAATTGTAAGGGACGCTTCATCGCTTTGGTATTGACCTCAAACACATCGATACCCGCAGCGGCAATGGGCACTCTCACCACTGCCTTTATGAATATCATTGGGCCGAAGTCGTTCTGGTCCGCCTACCGATGCGGACCTACGGGTCGGGACAGCTATCAGAACCCAAGCTACTGCATTCGGCCTTGTCCGCCAAAGTTTCCCATCACTATCGAGCACGCTCACAAGATAGCTCGTGATTGCGCTGCTCAAAACCATCTTCTGATATGGCGCACGCTCGCTGAACGGCCCCACAAAGGGCAATGTCTTACACATCACGAATGCCCCCAAACTATTCGATCCTCGACCGACGAACACTGCACATTCATGTACTTCGGTTCCGACTATCGATCGTGCAATGCTAAGCAGCTCAGGCTCGAGCGATCTCGAACAACACTTCCTGCAATATGGCGACTGGGGGGTGACTGTTACAGGGACACGACTAGCATGTTCCCTTTCCTATCTATCATGTCAATTCACTTAGATGAACCACTGCATGAGGCTCGCATGCCATTGTTGTAGATTACATGGATCTTTTCTACCCCCAATAGATCTTATACTCTTGTGTACCTTCACTACATACGCCAATGCAATTTGAATATATTTCAAAATCACCGAATTGAGTCACTATGGAACATCGTGCGTCCCTCAATTGCATATGGTCTAAAGCTTTGCCGAAACGCCTCACGTGCTAAAACCACGTCGAAACACATGGAGCTTAACCACAACACATGTGGTTAAATCCAATTCATTATAAAGAGCTCCTGCGTAGACGTCCTATGCCCCAGCACCCTTCAGTCTTAGCTTGTTTACGCAGCTCCAGTCTCAGCGGCCTGTTCCCCCAATTCGGGCTGCTGTGTTCTTCAGCTGTCGCTAACAAGCTTCTAGTGAAAGCCAATAATGGACACCCGTCTTCGTCTCTGTCATATGCTTGAATTATCGTATCGCTCTCGAGCCCGACACTCGAAGAGAAATTTGTTGCGTAGACCGCATTGGTCAAGGACACTACATGGTCCTGCAGCTCTACCCTTCCCAAGCACCCTTAACAGGGATACAGGCAACGGTCCTTCCACCAGTCACCTCGATGGATCAACTAAGGTCACGCCTAAAAAATTGCTGCCGTCAGTGAACTGACATTCTTTCATAGACCAAGATTCCGTCCGACAACGCTCGTGCTCGCAAACGCAAACAAAAGAAAGCTTACAAGAAAAGGAAGAAAATTGCACGCAGACTTGAACTCCACAACCAGCCGCTCTCATACTCTCACAGAAATGCGACTATCGTTTACGTCGATTATAAACAAGTCCGAGCCACGGAACTCGGGTACCTGGGTCCACGTAGTAAAACTACTAAGGTTTGTTCCCTACAACAAGCGATGGCCATGGGTCATTCGAAGCTCGAATGGAACGGAAAGTACGCATCCACATATCTTACTCAGGTTATGCTCTAATCCAGTTTAGAAACACAACATTACTTGTAGACCGTTCATCTCAGAAGATACTTTCCATCCTAGCGGGTCACGATGCAGATCCAACTCACCTGTCCAACTTCTACGAAGCTGAAAATATACTGCGAGGTGCTCGTTCACGCACTCGCTTCACACAAAAGGAGATTTGCCACCGTCGCGGTCAATACGAAACTCTAACATACGGCTATTCATACGGAGGTGGTCAGACGGTATGGTCCTCTGTCATATGCTTTCTTCTCTCGCCTAATCTATCCCATTGCCAGTCCCCGCAATTTCTGAAGACTGGCGGCTATACTAAAGTAAAAGCAGCAGCCGACATGTACAACTCCTCCCCAGTCCAAAACATTATCGAATACCACAACAGTAAGTTGACGATCTAATTTGGATGAGTTACTTTATTCATATCAACAGAATGTCTTAAAACTTTCGCTCCCCGCCTAGCACTACGCTACGGCAACCTATTGCGTCATCTTAATACAAGAGAAGCAAAAAGAAACCACTATTCCAGCCCACCTCAATTCACACTCTCTCCTGACAAAGACGCCTTCGCCGCCACCACGTTCAATATAGGCCGATGCGTTTCGACAGTCCTGCACTACGATTGCCAAAATTTCGGCCCTGGTCTGTGCGTGATCTCATCTTTCGGTCACTACAATTACAAGAAAGGTGGCCATCTCATTCTATGCGAACTCGGACTCATAGTCGAATTTCCTCCCTACTCTACAATCCTCATACCATCCGCTATAGTCAAACACGGGAACACTCCAATCGCCGCACACGAGGACAGGATGAGCGTGACTCAGTATACGGCCGGAGGTCTTCTTAGGTGGGCGGCCTGCGCTTTCAAAAGTGCGAAGGCAAATGCGACCAATGATCTCCCTCCTGCAAGCAAAACGCCTTTAGACATGCTAATGACTGTTGAAGAGTTTAATAGTAAACGAAATACGTTCATACAGGACCAATGCCCATAGCTACTACACTTCCTCACATGATGTACAGCCCTTGCTCAGTCTCAGCCAGACAAAGCTTAGCAACGTACCTGTATAATCTGACCCCCTCGAATACATTAGTGTCACAGACTTAATTCGACCATCACAAATATGAGAAATTGGCTAAACAGGTACGAAATGCACCGTACGACGTAGATACATAACAATCAGCCCTTCCCTGACACTCTCCAAAGTCTGACCGATCTCAGGCGGACGGCTCGCAACCTTTCATATCACTACTCTAAAGTTCCATAGCGTTCTCCCCACGCGAAACCCCGGCTCTCGTAGCGCCGTCCCTCTGAAATAACTCCGGGTCATCATTAAGATATAGCTCCTGCATAGACCCACTCCAATCCGGTGTCCGCCTTTCCTTCAAGACAGACGGCCTAATAATTGGAAGTGTACTCGGCTCTGAAACGCACTTAGCGGACATTCACGTACCACAACTCAGCATGCGCACCTTTCTCAGCAAAACAATACTTTCGCTTCATGGGTCTCCCGGTGACCACTTTGCCCTTCTCCTCACGCATGGCCTTCATTAAAGTCTAATATCAACGAGTTAGTTTTTCATTTCATTCGGATTACGAAAAAAGACGTCTCACGATACTGGCTGAGCGATCCAAGAGGCTCAAACTACTTAAGTGATTGATGAAAATCCTCTTCCCACTCCTCAATCGTACGCCTCGGAAGCACACTTCCACATCAACTAAGTGTCCATGACGGAAGAGCTTGGGATCGAGGTCGGTGAATTCCACAGATTTTCCCACCTTCCTCTCCAAGTATAGAACCTGGTTCTTAGCAGTATACGCATAGCGCTCTGAACTAACCGCCTGGATGTACTCCTTCATATACGTCGGAGCTGGCACACTCTCCACATTCGTCCCGGCCCTCACACTCGTCAGCAGAGGTGTACTAGCGACAAAACACGGCAACTTCGAATCAACTCCACGAAGCGGCTCATACGGAAGAAATTCCCCTTCAGGACGGCGACTCTCGATCCACTCAAAAATGTTTGCACATGCAGTGCCGATCGTGGCAAACCATGGACTGGCTCCCGTGACCACAACACTTTGCTTGAGCGCACCCACATCGCGCATAGCTCTAAGAAAAGACAAAAAGTCGGACAAGTTCACGTTGTACGTATAGCTACTCACCTTCCTGCTCCCTTTCCCGACGGTAACCAGTACGATCGGAGATAACCTGTGACTGCGAAAGAAGCCTCCGTCCCGTCGTCCCTATTCACGATATATAAAGTACCTCCCTCATCCTCCGTCATAACATACTTCTCATCGAACATAGTAAACGCAGACACCCAGTTCAGCAACTTGGAGTCGTTATCGAGCCTTGAGCTCTCAAACTCATCGAGGCGCTGGACTAAAACAATACTTAGCTTGTATCAATGATGCTCTGGCGTCACTTACCTTGTTCTGGCTTGCCAAGGACACTGTCGAAATGAGTTGATATGTCGCTATCCATTCTCGATAACTTACAGAGCAAAGACAGACGGAAATTTCCCGAACTTTTTGGAGCAATGAGCTCATATACAAACCCCCGTAGCCCTCCAACCTTTTTTCACATTCCTTCAATATTTCACCCCGAAATGACAGACACATGTTTTCCTGACAATCAGCGCTCGGGTACTAATCCCGATGTCAGACATCCGAGAGTGACAGACCCAGCCATACGTCGCAACCCCACCACGAACTCTACTCACAAGTCTAGTGCCTATTCCATCCACTTCTCATCACCAATAGCCCCGTAACTACACGCAACTCAATTCGCACAAGCTTCTTCAATCTGCGCAACTTACACTCCTTTCTCTCACAATGTTTGAAATACTTCACATGTCGACGAAGTTCTTAGCACAGAAACCGAGATCCGAAGAAACCCCTGTCTTACAACTGTAATTCCCTCGGGTTCCTAGCGTCCTTCAACGGAACAGCATGGATAGTCAGCGAGCTCTCTAAAAAATTAACACTCTTTACAAAGACGTGCCTCAGACGTCGGGTTCCTGACGTAGTTTGAACTATCCCCACCAATAACATCTGGGTTTCCCAATCCAGTTCCAAAGCTAAAATCTTGAAGACCATGTTACATTCGAAGTTGCCATCAGATGAAACGCCGATCATAGTCCTCACGTAGTCATATACACAAGTATAGTTTAGACCACTTCCTTGGACTCTACACTAACATTCCCTCAAAAAACAACGGCTCTGTCAGGAACAGCTTCATCACATCTCCCCGTTTCCTAAACATACAGCCTACTCGATCGCAATCCAACGTGAAAGGGGCATCGTATACCGGGTACCTTGCTCATTGCTTACGGCCCGTCTAGACAATAAGTTTCCCTATCACCGAAATTCACCACAGTCCGACGACCGGTATTCCAGGACGATGCTCTTGTTCAGCCTCGAAAAGCGATCAAGACTTGCATGCCATTCACCGCTCTCGGTGTAACAACGCCGATATCTCTTAATCTATCCGCCGGTACAAATTACAAGGGAGAAAAACCTAGCCTGAAATCTATTTAAGCAAGCCATTCCCCGTAGCGATCCCTATCTACTCGTCCTACATCACTATTTCTCCTATGGCTCGCGCTCCTAAACGAACCCTGCGTTCGCCTTCACTCAAACCTTCCCTTCCAGTACACTCCAGGTAAGTCTTTACCACCGACGTTCACTAGTGTCATGTCTAACCCAATACCTAAGCACTGCCGTCCCTGTTACACCTACCTCATCACCGTCTACAGTCGAAAGTTTTCCCGCCCAAAATCCACAGTCAACGTTCGTCCTCACCTGCACTCAGCATTGTGTTACGACAAGCTCACCGTTCCCTAAGCAGATCTTTCTCTACACCGAAGTCTTCACCCTCACCGGCTTCTAAGAAGACTGACATCACTTCTACTCCGTAAGTACTTTCTGTTCCTCTCGATCCAGTACATGTCTCATTCCTACACTCGTGCCAGGTCGTCAACCAACTCTCAATCTTCTGACTGGTATACGAATTCGCCAGAACAATCTTCGTACGTTTGTTACTAATTTCATAGCTTGTGGTAACTAACTAGTCAAATCAGAGACCCTCAAACACCGTCAGACTCAAACGAATCCCCATCGACAGATGCGAAAACAGACGCCTCGCTCGACCAAGTCCGGAAAGAGACAGGTTCCAGACTCCCGGGTGCCGAGTTCTGGAAGTCAGTGTCTCAATATAATCATTTTTTCATTCACTAACACTTCGAATTCAGTGAAATTAACGTCCGCTTCATCGACAGCTCACCCATCTTCACCGGTCCCATTAACCCATCCACAGTTCTCGCCGAACCCATTGATATCAAAGTCGCTACCTCTACCGACGAGACGTTCGATGACCTACCCGACCTCATCCCCGTCAGTCCCCCCTCGGAACTCATCGAGACAGAAGTGCCGAGAGCGTTCCCGCTTAAATCAGTCTCCAAGGACAAGGAGCTCCTGTAAGTCTTCCTTATGAAGCGCATCAATGATTTACAAACTTGTCATAGATTGCAAATCATGCGCGAGAAAGACGTCTCTGTAATGGACCTCCCGTAAGTCACAACTCCAACTTCCATACAACCCGACTCAATACTTGTACAACAGATTTGTCGATTCCTGTACAGCAGTTTCCGTTTCGGCAGAGGCGAGACCTCAGCCAAGTGAGGTTCCACTTTCTACAATCTCCGACTTTTTTCCATCGCATGAAAGTGTTAGAATGTAAGACCTAATTCGATCAATTAATTGAACCGCATCCTAATTCACACTTCTCAAGCCGTATCCTGAACTTAGTAGCTAACCCGGGTACCTCTGTCTTGCGTAACCTTGCTTTAGCCAACCCAAACGACACGTCGTTCACGACGAAGTTCGTCAGACATGCTGACGATGTTAGTCGTACCATCAAGTGGTACATGTTCGGCGTCATCATGGCGTTCAGATTAGGAAAGGGCGGAAGAGGTAAACAAATTTGTATGGCGCCGGAAGCAACGACTTTTCACAGAGCAGTCGCCGTCCTCGGCTGTTACGACCGTCGGGAATTGTAGCGGGAAACAGTTTCGGGAAACTGGAATTCACGACAAGAACCCGCGTTCGGGAATCTGGATTCGCGACTGGGAACGAGCGTGGGAATTCTGGCGGGAAACGCGCGGGATTCTATCCAGGCGCGTCGCGGGATTCTCAAGGCCAGCTAGGACTCTTCACTGCTTTGAACGTCAAGTAAGCGGATCCCTAAGGAAGCACTCCACAAGTAAGTATTGCGCAACTAACTACACAGGAGAAAAGAGAGAGATCGCACCTAAGGAAGCACTCCACAAGAGGTCAAAAGTGGGGTGCTCCTTACGATGCCTACAGCTATTTATCTACTTCGTAAAGACTGTATAGTTAATCTACGCTAAGTGTCCTTGCGCAATGCGCACCTATCTACTACAAACGATACATGCTACGACCGCACTGCTAGGCATGTCTATCCCGTCTCTCCAGATGGCTACGGCCTGTCCGTGGACGTCAGCGTCCGGTCCGGGGCCGCGACTAGCCAGACTAGGTATGCCAGACTGTTGCAGGTCGTCACCTTGAGGTACTAACGGATTAATGAGCGTATGTTGATAAGTGAATGTACGTGTGCCGTGGCGGGTCGTCGTAAATGAATGTGTGTATGCGTGCATGGTGGTCGGGACGGTGGTGCGGGATAGGTCACGTGAGCGGGGGATCTTGCGGGGGATCGTGCGAGTCGGGAAAGGGGTTTCGCGCGGGGAATCCAATGGCGGGATTCTCCCCGCGGGATTGTCTGCTCATGTCGGGATCCTTGGCGGGAAAGTGCGGGAAATGAGAAAAGGGGCCTGGGATCTCGACATTACCCCCCTCCAAAGGCGCAACTCCGGGGCGCCAAGCTTGAATCTTGCTCAGGTCGCAGAGCTCGATAGCGTTGACTTCTCGAGGGGCGTCCGGGTGTTTTCGATAGAAACTGCGAATTTTAGCCTTTGCATTACCCATATCCTTTGCGGGAATCCATGTATCTTCCGCGCTCGAATATCCCTTCCATCGTACCAAATATTCAAACCTCCGTCTAAACCGTCTAGCGTCCAGTACCTCTTCCACCTCGTATTCCAGATCTCCTTCTACTTCGACTGGGGGCGGCGGGGGTTGCGTTCGACCGGGAATGTCGTCTTCGTGGTATGGCGAGAGCAGCGATACGTGAAATACGGGATGAATCTTCAGCGACGCGGGGAGTTCGAGTTCGTAGGTGAGGTCACTTAGCTTTGCCTTCACTTTATACGGCCCTAGTCGTTTCGGTAATAATTTGCGCGCTCCCGGTCGCCGAACGTTCGTCGCCTCGAGCCATACTTTATCCCCGACTGCGTACTGCGGGGCCTCGTTCCTGGCCTGATCGTAGTGCTGCTTCATGCGCTCTGCCGCAACCTCCAAAGCCGCTCTTGCTTCTTCCTGTGCCTGCTGAAGCTCCTGTAGTCGTGCGTCCGCGGCGGGGACCGTGGACAGGCCGTCGCTCGGGGCAATCGTGAATTCGGGATTGTAGCCGTAGACGAGCGCGAACGGGGATTGTCGTGTTGCCGCGTGCGCTTTCGTGTTGTGCGCGAACTCTGCCATCGGGAGTAATCCGGCCCAGTTTTCTTGTCGTGTATCTATGAAAGCCCGTAAATATTGTTCCAGCTCTTGGTTTACCCTTTCGGTTTGCCCATCCGTCTGCGGGTGATACGCAGTCGACGTGGTACCCTTGATACCGAGTCGGGAAAAAAGGGCTTTCATGAACTGCGCGACAAACTGTGGTCCGCGGTCGGATATGATCTGGCGGGGGGTTCCGTGCAGCTTCCAGACGTGTCGCAGGAAGAGTTCTGCAGTTTCCGGTGCATCGACATCAGACGTGGTCGGGATAAAATGCGCTTGCTTGGTGAGACGGTCGACCACCACGAAAATTGCGTCGTAATCCTCAGATCGGGGGAGCTGGGTGATGAAATCGCACGAAATCGCCTGCCAGGGGCCCTGCGGGATTTCGTTCGGTTGCAGGAGTCCTACCGGGCGTTGGGATCGGTTCTTCGTGCGTGCACAGGTATCGCATCCCGAAACGTATCGTTCTACGAAGTTAGACATCCCGGGCCACCAGTAGTTGCGGCTTACCATCTCAAACGTTTTCCAACGTCCAGGATGTCCGGCGGGGAGACTGTCGTGGTAAGTCTTCACCACATCCCGGCGAATGGTCTCGTCTTTCGGGACGTAAACCTTACCCTGGTACAGGATGAGGCCTTCCTCGGTGCTCCAGTCCTCAAGTTCCTTGGTCAGGACTCGAGGCGCCTTGGACTTGACCAGCTCGATCGCGTCCACCAGTTCGTCTTCATATTGATCTGACTTACGAATGCGTCGTAGGAGGGCCTGATCCCCGTGTACCTGCGTCATTCCCCGACGAATTGCCTTTAGTCGAAACATTTCGGGGGTCAAGAGGGTCCGTCCCGTGTTGTCTTCGCCTTCGGGTTGAAGATCGACGCGTCGTGACATGGCGTCGGGTTTGCCCCCGAGTCGCCCTGGGCGATGGCGAATCGTAAAATCGAAGCGGGTGAGGAACAGACTCCACCGGGCTTGGCGTCGCGTCAGCGTTCGGGATTCAGAGAAATATAGCAGATTCTTGTGGTCAGACACGATATCGAGTTTATGACTCGCACCTTCGAGATAATGTCGCCACTCGTCAAGAGCTCGAATAATCGCGAGTAGCTCCTTGTCATAAATCTCGTAGTTGCGTTCCGCATCGTTGAGGGATTTCGAGAAAAAGGCGACCGGATGTATCAGCCCGTCGTCGCCTTCCTGGGACAAGACCGCGCCGGTCGCGAAATCAGAGGCGTCGCATTCCACGATGAATTGTCGCGACATGTCTGGCATCATCAGGACGGGGGCGGTCGTGAACATGCGCTTGAGATAGTCGAAGGCGAACTGCTGGTTTTCTGTCCAGGCCCAGCGAACGTCCTTCTTCAGCAGCGTCGTGAGCGGTTTGACGATGTGCGAGAAATCCCGAATGAAGCGTCGATAGAAATTCGCGAACCCGAGGAAGGCTTGAATGTCTTTCACCTTTTTCGGGGTAGGCCAGTCGAGGACCGCCTGTACCTTGGCGGGATCCATCGCCACCTTTCCCTGCGAAATAATCATCCCGAGATACTCGACGGAAGTCTGTTTGAATTTGCACTTTTCGGGTTTACAGAACAAGTCGTTTTCGCGCAGCCGCTTAAGGACTTCCCGTACGTGTTCCTCGTGCTGCGATTCATCTTCGGAAAAGATTAGCAAGTCGTCAAGATAGATGATCACGTATACTCCAATGAGATCTTTGAAGATATCGTTCATCATATGCTGGAAGGTCGCCGGGGCATTCGTGAGCCCGAATGTCATCACCGTTGGTTCGAAATGTCCTGCCTGAGTCCGAAATGCGGCCTTCCACTCGTCGCCTTGCTTCAGTCGCACGTTGTGGTAGCCCCATCGCAAATCTAACGTCGTGAAAACCTTTCGCCTTTTGCAGTGCGTCTACGAGTTCCATCGTGAGGGGAAGCGGGTATCGATTCTTGACCGTGATATCGTTCAGTCGTCGGTAATCGACTACCATGCGCAAGGTTCCGTCCTTTTTCTTGATAAAGAAGACGGGAGCCGCTGCAGGGGATTTCGAAGGTCGTATGTACCCTTTGCGCAGGTTTTCGTCAACGAATTCGCGAAGGGCGTCGCGTTCGGCCGGGGCCAACGGATAGATTTTGCTGTACGGGGGAACCTTCCCGGGTTCTAAATCTATGGCGTGATCATACGGCTTGCGTAGTGGAAGCCTTTCGGATTCAACTTTCGAGAAAACGTCGGCAAACTCACGAAATTCGGGGGGAACTAGTTCCTCGAAGGTTTTCTCGCCTTCCTTCACTGCTGACTTCTCAGCGATGGCCTGGGAGTGGGTGTACGAGGCGGCAATTTTGTACGCGAAGTGGTCGTTCGTCGTGACGAAGTAGGATTCAGCGTCGTGGTACTGGTCCCAATATTTTTCTGAGTACCGAAATCCTGGTGGGACAGCTTCCCATTCGGCCTGGGTCCTGTCGGGCCCCCAGGGGGTCTCGACTTCTTCTGCTATGGCGAGGCGGGGAAGCGGGACCAGGCGTTGCTGGTTGTCACACTGAGGTGGGCAGCGGTTGAGATCGACCACATCGTTGGTCCAGTCAATGGTTGGGTTATGGTGCCGCAACCAGTCGATCCCCATGATAATATCGTCGTCGCCAATATCCGCGACGGCCATGGTCAACTGTTCTAAGTGTCCCTTCATCTCGACGTTGAGGACTACTTCCTTGGTGATGCGTCCAATCGCGTTCGGGGAATTGTCCGCGTTGCGCAAAAGTATCGGGATTACCAATTCCCGAGTCTGGAGTCCGTGTCGCGAAACGTAGCGGGAATTTATGAAAGTTCCCGACGCACCGCTGTCTAACATTACTGTGGCTAAAGCATCCGTTTTTCCGTCGCTAACCTGTACCGGGAACTTCAAATGTCGTCGAAGACGACGGTCTATTGTAGAGATGGTTAAATACAAGGGACCATTATTAAGAGAGTTCTTCGGCCACAAGGGCGGTTGGGTCGTATAGGGCGCGACTGAGCAATACGACCCTACTGAAAATCCGCTGGGGGCGGGGCTTCGGGATTGTGAACGTTCTTGGCGGCGGGCGTCATGGCGGCGAATGCGTTCTGTAGCACGGACTGCTGCACATTCTGGACGTACTGTTCCGCCATACGTTTGAGCGTTTCTTCGAACGACTGGAGCGCGGGGGGCGAGGGGCTCGACGGGGACGTGGATTTCGTAGCCTTTAGGTTTCGGGTTGGCGGTCGCGTTGGGCATTCGCTCACTAAATGGTCTTTCTCTCCGCAGTAGTAGCATAGTCCCTTACTCCTGCGCTCCCGGCGCACCCTGTCAATCTCCATTGCGTTGGGATCCTTCGTCGAGCTTGCGCCCGCAGTCGGGATCGTACGCGGAGCTGAACTAGTGGTGCCGGGATTGCTTCGGGGCGTAGCCGCTGGCTTTGATACTGGTCCATAGGCGTGTGCGAGCCTTAGCTTCTCGTCCGTCTCGGAAACCCAGTTGACGTAGGCATCGAATTTCATATCCTTCGCCTCTGTGCTGGCGATGTGCTGGCGAACCTGGTCTTTGAGTCCCTTCCGGAACATGTCGAGGTAGATGACATCCGTCGTTGCGTCCTTGGGCCACCCGGTGAGGGCTTGGAGGGCACGGAATTGCGACGCAAACTCGGCGACCGTTCCTGTCTGGCGTAGGCGCATCAGCTTGTCGGCTGCGGCTTTGTCTGCATCGATTTCCCCGTAAGAGGCGCGAAGGGCGGCGAACAGGGCCTCCAGGCTGGCGGCTTCTGGCGGTGTCGGGATGTCCTGGAGTCGATCTAGAATGGGTCGTGCCCAGTCTTGCGCCGGCCCCCGTAGTAGCATCAGAGCGAATGCGACCTTGCGGGTTTCGTCTAGTCCCGGATGTTGTCCGAACAGGTAGAGCTTAATCTGGTGAATCCAGTTCTCCAGCTTGGCTCGTTCGCCTTCGAAGGTGTCGGGAAGCTTCATCTTGAGCCCTGCTCCGCCCCCAGACGGGGAGGCGGGCTGACTCGCGATTTGGGCTTCTAACGCCCGGTTGGCGTGCTTGAGCTGGGCGACTGTGTTCTGGACCTGATTGTGTTCGTTGACTAGCTTGGCGTAGCGCTTTTCGAGGGTGTCGAGGCGATCAAGGATGGGCTGGAGTTTGTCTTCCTCCATCGAGGAGCTAGGGGACGGGAAAGCGAAGGTGTCTGCGAGTCCTCCCCATTCCTGGTGGGACGACATCGCGGGTCGGCGGTACGGGTGCGGGGGTAGAAGTAAAGAGCGTGAGGGTGTCGAGTCCGAGCGGCGGTGAGCCAGGACTTTTGACCTAATGTTACGACCGTCGGGAATTGTAGCGGGAAACAGTTTCGGGAAACTGGAATTCACGACAAGAACCCGCGTTCGGGAATCTGGATTCGCGACTGGGAACGAGCGTGGGAATTCTGGCGGGAAACGCGCGGGATTCTATCCAGGCGCGTCGCGGGATTCTCAAGGCCAGCTAGGACTCTTCACTGCTTTGAACGTCAAGTAAGCGGATCCCTAAGGAAGCACTCCACAAGTAAGTATTGCGCAACTAACTACACAGGAGAAAAGAGAGAGATCGCACCTAAGGAAGCACTCCACAAGAGGTCAAAAGTGGGGTGCTCCTTACGATGCCTACAGCTATTTATCTACTTCGTAAAGACTGTATAGTTAATCTACGCTAAGTGTCCTTGCGCAATGCGCACCTATCTACTACAAACGATACATGCTACGACCGCACTGCTAGGCATGTCTATCCCGTCTCTCCAGATGGCTACGGCCTGTCCGTGGACGTCAGCGTCCGGTCCGGGGCCGCGACTAGCCAGACTAGGTATGCCAGACTGTTGCAGGTCGTCACCTTGAGGTACTAACGGATTAATGAGCGTATGTTGATAAGTGAATGTACGTGTGCCGTGGCGGGTCGTCGTAAATGAATGTGTGTATGCGTGCATGGTGGTCGGGACGGTGGTGCGGGATAGGTCACGTGAGCGGGGGATCTTGCGGGGGATCGTGCGAGTCGGGAAAGGGGTTTCGCGCGGGGAATCCAATGGCGGGATTCTCCCCGCGGGATTGTCTGCTCATGTCGGGATCCTTGGCGGGAAAGTGCGGGAAATGAGAAAAGGGGCCTGGGATCTCGACATCGGCGCTGCCATGAGGGTGTCGGCACTCGGATTCTATTCCTTCATGAACGGCCTCAGTTTCTCTACACTGCTTGAAACAAACGGTGAGTGCTTCACTTGCACACATAGGAGACTCTCTAAACAACGAACTTCACTTCACAGAAAACTCCGCTAATCCAAACAATAGCTCCAACCTTGTCAGCGCCCCACCCAAGAAGAAATTCCGGTCCAATGGTGCCAACACCGAACCTTCAGTCCTTCAATTCAATGACACAGGTGAGTCAAATTCTATACAAGCCCGAAAGGTCAATAGCTAATTTCGAGCAGTTCCTGTGTACGACGGCAGAAATACTGATTTTGAACCCGATCAATACGAAAAGCTACCTCGATTCCATGGTGAAATACCGCCTTCAGCCTGTGCCATGTTAGTGTTTACGGCTAACGCATCGAAACCGAGGCCGAAGTATCAAAAAGACAATAACATGGAAGACTACGACACATTCGCTTCCCTCAACATTCTGGCAGCCGTGTACGTGCAGGCACCCGATGCTCACAAGCGAAAGGTCAAAACCAACTTTCCAAATGACGCGTTAGGCGTTACTTTTCCCGTGGACGAAATCGATTGACATCGGACACATCTCCACGACTTTCTACTAACAATTGCAACTATAGAGGTGTTCTCTGTCCTGCCCAACGGCTCTTCGCTTCCTACCCTTTACTTCCTTCATCTGTTTAAATTATCGCTGTATAGAGTGATATGAAATGTAAATAAAAAGAAAGAAAATATAGAATAGCTAACGAGACGTTAGCACCAAAAAAAACAATGCTGCGACTGTTCGACTTCATCGCCGTATAATCACGCATTTGACAATACAGGAAATCACCGGGCTTGGAGACTTGCGTGGCATTCGCATGTCGTACATGATATTTCGTTCAAAATGAGCACAGTGGCCTTCCTTGGCTTTTGTCCATCACCGCTTTAAATAACAAATAATACCAAATATACGTGTCCGATACAATTCTTGACCCGCATACAGTCGCCTTTCCCACTCTTCACGATAATATATTTCCCACCACTCGTCATTTCACTTTCCAAACGCTTCAGGTACTACCCACTGACGCAAACAATGGAAAATTTCAATCCCCAAATCACGGATGGTGATCGACTCTCCCTCCTGCTCATACCAGTTCAACGCGCTCCACTGAAAGCGAAGGTAATACAATTAAACCGAGACTTTCCCATGCCCTCCTTTTTCCTTCGGTGTGAATATGAGGCCGCGTCCGTACCACCGTCTGCCCCTCTGTCTCACTTGTCTCCTATTTCTTTCCCGGCCCATACACGGGTTTTCAATCACGCCTACGTTCAAATGTCAACCCTGCATGAGTAATTCCCCACTCATCTTACAGTATTAGAAACGCGGCACGTACTTAATTTCCTTCCTACAATTCGACGCAGACTCTGTCCAAAATGAAAGTTTGTCTCTCCTGCTCCACTTTAACTCACCTGATTACCACAAGCGTTTACGCACGAAGCGTAGTAGCCCGGAATTGGTTTTCAGACTTGCTTGCGTACGTTGCCATCACTCTTCTCCGCACATATATGTCTCTGACCATTCTTCAGGGAGCACGAGTGCTTCGATCACAGTAGTCAGGAATTGCGGACTTGCGAACCATTCATGTATAACCAACCATTTCTTAACATTCCTTTTTCACTGACACTCCGTTCCCGCACCCGTACAGATATCAGTATGAAAATGGAGACGAGTTGATTGTCATGTGCTCTCACGCACCATGGATTGACGTTAGGAATCCGTGCTTTAACGGACCTATGCTTCACATCTCCACACAACGAACGGGAAGAAGAGCTCTTCATATATCCTTCATGTATCATATTTAAACGTTTCCTTTGCGCTGTTTGCAAGCTCAGCTTAGATGCCCAATATAATATTACACAAGCAACCTCTACACAGATATCAGCCGACATGTCCGACATACAGATCGATGTCTCAAACATCCGCATCACTCTATAAAGTCCCGACATATGCACAATCGGCGACCACAACTTTAATCAATGAAATCACCAGAAGCCGTTCACAAACGATTTCTCTACCTTCTTCAGCTGTACTTTCCAAAACCTGCATCACTGCTATCACTTCTAGATCAAAACGATTCAGTCATCGGACACTTATTCGCGTTGGATGTGCTCTTCGACCTCACATCGCACAGCGACCTGCGAATCTATACACCACGAGGTTGTCCGGCCGACTTCCGAGTACTACTTGACGGTGTAGGCTACAAATCGCAAAGGAGTCCAGCCGACATACATTTCAGTACATATTTCGACGAACTCGGGGTTGGCAAGTCTGAATATTGGATAAACAGTAAGAGCGGTCGGCAGGTCATCCTACTTCAGTCCAAGACACCATGCTCCCGATATCCAATTTTTGCTGCCCCCTGTACAGCGCTCATGAACTACCTGACTGGACATTCATTCGTCTCCGCATATCCTAAATCAATCGCTCAAAAATACATGCTTCCAAACACTTCTCGCTACGCATCTCAGCAATGTCCCATAATCGCCACACTACACCATTGCGAGATCGTCCACCTCGAGAATCATGGATTTCGCATGCGCTCAACCTCGATGCAATCGTACAGCTCAACTCACGTTTGCGGTACTACGGCCGAATGCCCCGAGACTTTACGAAGCGAAGACGATGATGAGTCTGAAACTGGACACTTTATTCCCATTGCAGACTATGCAAGTCCGGGAATAGTGACATGGTGTCTCGGAGGCCCCATGTGTTCCACGAACGGAGTTGTTTCGGACGCATTTTGTGAGGCAGTGTATAACTAAGTAATGACGCCCGCATACATGTATTTAACTTGGCTACACAAATCAGTAGATACTTTAATAACATTCATCTCACACGCAGTGAAGCCAATCGGGACTGAAAAGTATTGAGTCGTCAACTCAGCACTACGGAATCAATGCACGTCCTATCAAAGCTCCACCCTATAATCTCAACATACGACACCTTCCACGGAATTCTGCAATGCCTCAACAATCTAACGGCCCTCAAGCTCTTCAACTGCAGCCGAAGCCTTCGAAACCAGCGACGCTTGGAGCTTTCGAAAGCACTCGAGGACTTCATCCGCCCTTTCCTTCCTGCCAGACACACGTTGACCATGATGCGCGCCACATATGCGTTTCTATTCAACGTATCCTCTTACGCGTTCATATTCGAAGATCGTCACAAGTGGACAGCCTTTAAGACACTGTTTCTGATGGTTCCACGCGAGTCATACGAAATAGTGGAACATTACCTATCAGGGAATGGCTACCGCGAATACAAGACCGCTTCTGCGGAGTACGAACTCACCAGCCACTTCTACGAGCACCTTTCCACCATGAACCACCTATCAGCCATCGTCATCTTTCAGCGTGATATTCATAGGATCGTAGTCGCGATAGCAGCCAAGCGATGCGTTTTCCGTACAGCAGTTTCGACAACGACAACCGCCTTCATGAACATCGTCGGACCGGACTCACTATGGAGCGCATATCCCCTACCCACTCAAGCTCACTACAGCTTAAGAAACCCAGCTTGCTATGAAACTATATCCAATCATTTCAATATCCTCACACAATCCAAAGTGATATCGAAGCATTGCGACTTTCGTGAGTACGACGCTCGTTCACGCTTGTCAAACGAAAAACTTCACAACACACTATGTGAGAAAAAGTATGGGAACGAGCGACTGAGAGCCTCAGCGGACAGAGCAACACTTTTCATATATTTCGCTGCAGATGCTAACCTGATATCCGCAGACGAGCAGCGAAAGAAGGAATCGTTCGAAGGAACATCTCTCATTTGGGTGCTGGGGGGTGAATGCTGTGACGGAGAACAGAGCCGAGTACCATTGATCACGGAAGTTGAACATCTGTACGAGATCACCTAATTATGCCAGTTTTATGCAACGCGACTGCAAGGTCGCTGCAGGACAACGTTTGCGATGTACTCACCCAGGAATTGAGGAGCGGCTAACGCCGACAGACTAAATTAAGCATTGCATGCCGAAACCACGGATCAATCATAAAAGAAGATCAACTTGAAGACGTCAAGTACCGACTACTCATTCCCACACTTCTCAGCGACATAAGACTGACTACGTGATTTAACCTCAAGTGACATGTTTATGCGCATACAGCCAGCCAGGACACACTCGCAGCAATTCCGAGCAAGAATATATTCAGATATTGACACCAAAATTACGAATTGGCTATTTATCTTTATGTTCTTGAACAGCATTACGAGCCTTGCCAGTCACCGCCTTCGCTTGCAGCGAGACACATAAAGGGTACCAATATCACTGGATTCCCCATCTCCTAGGACTGTCCTTGCATTGGCATCGGCTCAAACACTGCTTTGCACTGCGCACAAGTGGCCGCAGCAATGGAGCTACCGTCCTCCGCTTCATTATCCTGACTTGCAGACTCAAATATGCCGAGGCCTGACACTAGTCTGCAGGACTTGCCGGTCGATAAGGTTCATTGAGTTTAATTATGTACTATACAGCTTCCGTGACAGAGATAATGAGTCCCACACTTTCCGTGTACCGCCGACCCCTGTACCGCCGGTTTCTGTCCACGTTCGTCATACCGCTGATATTCACCGTTCCTCTCCCAGTAGGTTTCTTTCACTCTATGAACCATCATACGTGGACAGGTTTCTGTAATGGAAAGACATTTGTGTACTACAAATTTGTGTATTTGTCTGCGCTGCGTCTTTCGCAATAAAGAACTGTCTCCTATCACGCAGCTGTGTTGCCTCGTGTTCCGATTGGCTGTAACATGTGTTGTATTCATCTGAACATTATCGGATTCGTGCCGATGCTGCGCATCAACTTTCTCGCGCGCTGAATGGCTGCTGCATTGCCTCGTAAGCCTAGACTCATGCCGCGGCTGGACTGACTCATTCCGCTGACGTTCGTGATATCCCACGGCCTTTCGTGCCAGGTTTGATGACGACGTCGTCTATCTACGATCTCCTTCTCATTTAGCAGAGTCGTTATCCTGCATTTTCTGCGCCGTATGTCAATCTTAGATACGTAGTATACGATGTGACATTTCCGCGACCCTGTACACGTGTAATAGACGTTTAGAGTCTTTCGTGCAGTGGATCGACGACGATATGTAATTCAAATTATTTTCGTCAGTTTAATGTTTAGGACCGCATACCTTCACGTTTTGTCGCTCAGTCGCTGGCGACTGCTTTTACACTAATGTCACTCTCGTGTCACCCGTGACATTCTGAAAATGTTCTGAGTGAAACCGGTCCTGCACGACGTTCTCTGTTAAACGCGTCCATACAAATGAGATAAATTGAAGTGCCCAATAATTTGAATCACTAAGACAGTAAATTATTATTTACACCATAAAACAAAAAGAAGTAAGTGTAAAAACATGTTGCTTCTGTAATATTAGGAACGCAGCCATCTATCTGCATTCGCGCATGCTGTACGGCGCCCACGGTACTTTAAAAGACTGCATGGCTCTTCAAGTGCGTCCTCTCTCATCATTTACCTGTTTCTCTGTGTCCGTGACTCTCTTTCTTTCTCTCTGTCTCTCTCAGTCTCTCAGTCTCTCTCCCTCTCACTGTCTCTCTCTGTCTGACGCGCTCACAGTTACTCTGTCCGAATTAGAATCTCGCACTCACTATCGGACTCACACTATCACCATCAACACATACACACTCTCGCTCGTGCGCACGTCATGGACAATGCTGAAGTGCAACATGTCGTCCGACGCACTCGTGTTCGCGACGACGTGCTCGAGCTGGCAAAGCTCATCGTCCATCTCGCGCTGGTTGTCGCGCCCACTCAGATCGGACGTCTGGTAAGGGCTGGGGTGGAATACTTGTGGAAGAGGGCAACGGTGAGTTTTCTGCACCGCAGAGAGGGTTCCCCTACTGACCGCTTCTTGCATCTCAGAGTGGCAGAAGAGCGCGCAACAGTCTGGCGCACACGCGTCAGCGTGCTGAGGACTTACGAAGGAGACTGGAGAGCGTCAACATCCACCAGTCCAGGGCGGAAGACTGGGCGCGACTAGTCCGCGACGTCTCCGCACTCATCGCTGAATACGAAGAATTCGTAGCGTGGGGCGGGTGGAAGTGCTTCCTGCGGAAGAACATCCTCCGAAACGCCCAGGACGACGCGAAGGCACGGCTGGACAATCTGGAGCACCGGGAGCACGTACGCCTATTCAATAGCTTCCGCTCATTGTATCTTCGACTGACTTTCTATTTGTGCTCTCGTTCCTAGGCTGAAAAAGACCTATCGGACAGCGCAGCTGAACAAGAGTGGAGGGAGCGTCACACCGCGCAGGTGGTCGACGCCCTCAAAGCTCGCGAGGATGACAGGGACGAGAGGTTGATTGCCGCTATCGAGGCACTGCGCAGCCCGCGGAGCGAAATAGAGAGCAGCAGTTCGCGACGGCACAGGGATGCCGTCGCAGGGTAAGTAGCGTCTCCTCTTCGATCCTGCCCTTCTACCTTTCCGCACATGCTCAAGGGACACACGCGAACCATTGTCCGATTCCTTCCTGTCTGTATATTCAATGTCTCTTCTGCTTTCTTGCTCTCGTTTTCGCAAGCGTTGTTACCTTGCTATCACTGTCTTGCCATACGAACTATCTGTGCTGTCAACGTTGTCATCTTGTTATCGTCTTTCCTGTCACACAACTGCATTCATAGCGCACGTCTTCTTACTTTGTTGCTATATATTACACGCTGAATTTTAAAGATATAATGAAAACGTAGACGACCTGTATGTATCAAAACATGAATATATATCGACCTTCCATTGTACTTTACTGTAGTGCTGTAAACTCCAGACTGGATGCCTCGATCATCGTTTTGTGAATGTCGTAGAATTACATTGACCAAGGATATGGAACTCTACGCATCAAACAATTATCAGATTATAGTGTGTACTTGTCCATGAAGCTCATCACATGAACAGAACACGAATGTTACCATTGCTATGAACTTATATTATACCCTATACATTGAGAGTATTCAGATGACAGAGGACCCCGATTCAACAACAGAATTAGTGATATCCCATACACCATGCCTCCCAAGTAATAGTATCCGATGATGAAAAGGCAGTCTGAGTTAACGGAGTAATTGATATCACAGAAAATGCACGACAGTAGACCTCACACGTACAAAGGTACAACGTTGCCCAGAACACATTAAAATTCCTACGGTCAAAGAATGGTACCTGAGACCACAGTAGCACTAGTTCGACTCCGTATTGAAATTCGCATGTAATGAAAGAAGGACGACTGGCCAGAAAATTGGCAATAGTAGTAGGTACTGACATTAGAACATGTGAGGGTCATACACTCTCAAGCACTCTCAGCACTCTTCATATTAGAAACCCGTGTACGAGCTCAACACTTACGATGATCCGTGTTTAAATATAAGAGAGGAGAAATCATGTACCGAATGAGGGTAAAGAATTAGGCATACCATCAGTTCTGTTGACACACCCGAACACAGTAATCCGAAATTTCCCATTCTCCGAGACATTACATCAGTCGACGCGACAAAAAATACTACTTGTATATAACAGAGACTAACGAGCAAGACATGCAGTACTGCAAGCATTCCCCGGCCTAACAAGTCATGAAATTTTGTGTGACTTGTACGGATCTCAGGCAAGTCACTCGAACGAAACGCAACAATTGAATTAAATTTTTTTCAGGATTTTGGTCAACAACCGTCCATCCTATGTTGAACACGCACCAGACGTTTGTCAATTACTACAGTACGTTCGGCTTTAGGAAGGAAATAAAAAACTCACAGCGTTATCAGACAACATATATGTATTGGAATTCCTCACAATTCATACAGCGCTTACGAACCGGATATGTAAGCTACTTCCGCTGCCGAAAATTGTGAACATTAATCAAATCGTCACACAATAGACACAGGTTTTCCAATGGCGATGAGCTCATCCTATTCTGCCAAAACGTATCGTCTCGGATGTGGCTTGAGTCACATGCCGCCCAGACCCTAGGGGCGGAAACTATCGGGCACATTTTTGCAGAGCATGTCGGCCGCGGAGGTGTCTACGTGCACTTCATGTATACAAACTAACGTAGACCAACACACATTCACATCCGCACGTGTGCAAGAACAATTGCCAATTCGAGGGAGAACGAAATACTTACGAAAAAAAAATAAAAAATGAAAACCACAGCGGGAATCGAACACAGATCGCCATCAAGAAAGACCCGAGACTCATCACACTAAACCACTATACTATTTTGATATACAACAGAAAAGCATTTCAATAACTACATTCTTAACATCATTCGTGTCGGGGACCGCTGTCTCTGACGGCGCTATCTAATTACTACTGTGCCACCTGAGTGTGACTGTATGCTTGCATGTGTTACACCCAGTGTGGCACGGTGGCACGCGGGAGCACGCGTCTCTTCATCATCGACCACGAAGCTCGCCCGCGAGGCGCTCTGTAAACGACCCGACGACTACAAGCTCGAAGCCGTCCTCGGAAAAGGCGGATTTGGCCGCGTCTACCAGGCCGTGGACATCTCTCATCGCGAATACGGCAAGAAGGTCGCGATCAAGCAGATTCCACGCGCGAGTGTCGATCAAGACAGTCGCCGGGAGATGTTGTTTACAGAGAAGTAGATCCTTTCTTACCTGACTTTGCTTAACTCGCCCTATTATACCCCTCTAATAGAATCCCTCATGGACCCGCATGACTTCATCATCATCCAAGGTCTGGCTGCCGGTGGCACTTTGCGAGGAGCGATGACCAACACGAAGAAGCTGTTCCACATGCATGAAATCAAGTTCATTATGGCGCAACTAGTACGTCTTCCCTTTCCCCCTTTCTCTCGAATGGTGACTCATCATCTCTGCAGTGCTACGCAGTGGGCACCTTGCACGATGGTGCAACTAGTTCGTCTCCGCTTCCTTTCCCCATGTCATGTCTCATCGTCTTGCAGTGCTATGCAGTGGGCACCTTGCACGACCAGGCCATCGTCCATTGCGACCTCAAGCCCGACAACGTATTCATGGATGAGCAAGATCGGCTCGTCATCTGGGACTTCGGCCTCGCGCATGTTTTCAAGGGACACGCGGTGAGCATTGACGAGGTACTAACTTACGATGACTGTTGGCACAGGACGAAGGGCAAGTGTGGCACGACGGGCTACACGGCACCAGAGATGCTCCGTGGCGACCATTACTCATACAAGGCCGACAGCTTCTCCGTTGGCGTCATGTTCTATGAGCTTGTCTTCGGCAGGGTGAGCTTCCTCTGTTCCAACCCATCACTTTCACTGACACCGCCTTTATTACTGCCCTTCCGTGGGAGGGATCGCAAGGATCTTGAAGCCAAAGCACTGTACGAAAACGCGTTCATTCCTCGATGGTTCCGCAAGCGCTGCCCAGAGGCATGCCATCTGATGCGGCGTCTGCTAGCCAAGAACCCAGACCACCGCATCCCGGTGCAGGATACCTTGCAGAGCCGGTACTTCCGAGAAGTGTAAGTCAATCAACCGCATCTGCGCCATTCTCTAGCTAACCTCCGCCGCAGAAACTGGGATCAGGTCGCAAATAAGACACAGCCTGTCCCCGCTGGTGGAAGACTGCACCACATAAGGTCCAGGAAGGCGCGTACCTCAGCATGTGCGTCCTTGTCGACGACCCGAAGGCTCCATGCGCTGGCGTCCTGACCCGCTGAGTACGAGTTCCTCGCCCCCCTTCGCTGGCGGCCAGGGAAAGAATTTCCAGCCTGCTTTTCGCCCATTGCCATGCCAGCTTTCTCTCCCGATTTGCGAGAGGATCATCTCGCAGTTGGCCTCAGAGTCAAAGAGATCCTCGGTCGTCTCAGCCGTCAGCCCCACCAGTTCGCAACAATTCCATTGAACGAGCCCATCCCGTCGCCTATGCTTCCGGCAAGGAGCATTAGAGATGCTGCGCAAACAGCCTTGTCTTTGGCAGGTGAGCTCTTTTGCGCTATACCTTCACTTACGCTGATGCCGCCTTGTGTTACTAGTTGCCCTTCCGTGGTAGGAATTGCAAGGATCTTGAAGCCAACGCACTGTATGAGAGTGCGTTCATTCCTCGATGGTTCCGCAAGCGTTACCCAGGGGCATGCTCGATCTCCGACGTGCATCTGAATGACATTAGTATAGTGTATGATGTACAATAGCACATTAATATTAATATAATTCATTATTAACCATCATCAGCCATTGACAACGGCCAGAATTAAATAAAAGAGCTGTCGGCGAGCCAGCGTAGATACCCAATGATAAACCTGATGTAACGTAAATTTGATTATAAGGAGTACTAATTTGTCATCGGAGCCGGCAGTCTGATGTCATTTGTAGCTAAATATAAACTATATATGGCCTAGAATTCATGATCAGGGCCCATCATTCATTGGCATTGCTGTCATGACGTGGTGCCTTGTATCTAAAGATAGCTCCCAGCATCACTATCATGCATTATCATCGACACATTACGGTGTCATCGCTACCATGCTGCTAGACATTACAATGAAAGCTAGAGTATGTAAACTACATAATCCCATTAACTGCGGCAGAATTAATTACATAGGTCACCATAATGACAGCATATATACTAAATTTTAGTCACTATATGCGCAATACAAACACTGAAATCCGGTACAAACCCTAACAGGCTGCTAAGCCATGTATTGCATTCTACGGAATAAAAGAGCCATAATGCTGATTGCCTAAGATAGTAGCTGTAATCATGGCACACTTTGTATTGAATTTTACGTGCCTGATAAGGTCAATATATTTGATACTGGAACCCGAGATACATTAGGGACGATTTTACCTGTTATATTGTATGTTATCATATGTAATCATATTATCATTTTAAAAACTTTTTCCTGATGAAATAAGGGAATGAATCGGATACACTGTAATGACAGAATACGATGCATCTTATGAGCTGAGGTGCCTGAGTACTAACCTTTGAGAAATGAGTCTGGCCTTCATTAGTTGTCGCTCGGACCCTAGACTGACAACAACGCACCGGAGTCTGTGCTCTGCCCTTGCCTTTGATATCTACCTTCTGGTCTTCTTGTAAGCTAATATAACCTCAAGCTATGTCCGTGAGCCTTCTAGTTCGGCGTCTGTCCCTGAAGCGCCGTCTGCGCCGTTGCGAGGTGACGCGACGTGTGTCCTTGACTGCAACTACCGTGAGCCTTGCCGCACTTGTAATCTCTGCTCACCGAAAGTGTAAACCAGGTCAGTCGTTGCCTATATTAGATGGCCGAACTCTGCTTTGTAGTGAAATACAGCCTGGCGCATGGACAGAGAGGTGGTGGACTCGAACCTGGGACTATTGTGGTCATCAACAAGCTCACTGTTTTCGAGGCTCTCACTTTCTCCCGTAGGAGTCGTCACAGTAACAGTGAGTCACTGATCACCCTAGCATGCCCTTGTGCATGCGCGTCTTAACCGCAAAGTCTGATCCCGTTCGCTGCAGACCTCGCTCTGCCCTCGCTATATCAGTTGTCTTATCCGCCCTACTGTTCGGTGTACTCCTCGCACTGATCACAGAACTCGACTACTGGCCAGCAAAGAATGCAGGTTCGAGTGTAACGCAAAGTACACAGTGACGGAACCGATACCCATCCTGCCGGCACCTCGACGTGTTTGCTGAGCAGTCTGGATATTGGACTATTCGGATTAGTGGGCCGTGTGCTGCAGAACGACGCAACTGGCGACGGAAATCCTTTTAAATGGTATGTACTCACTTGCTATCATGGGCGCTTGGTTGAACATCTGTTACCAGATGTAAGCTGGGAATTAGTCTCCAAGCGTGGCGAGTCTGAGATCCAGCGCTACATCAAGTTGGCGTGATCTCACAGCGTCGTCGCTGGCTCAATTCCACTACATCTATCGTTCAAGCCATAGCTCGTCAACTTATGGTGCGTATTACAATCGATTACTCAATGTCGCGAGGTCAGGATTAACATTCGTGTTTGCAATAGGAAGATCCAACTTTCCACATCGGCGGCATTACTATCATTATCGACAATCACCCACAGGGTTCGAAATGGACTTATGCAACGGCTTTGCTATACTGACGGTTCGTGTCCTCTCTTTGCTTAAGTGATCTTACATATTGCTGACATTTGCAAATGTTGCGCATGAAGGGTATTGAAATTCTATTCCAACTCGATCTCCCGAAACATTGTGCTATCGCTACTTGCCTACTATACATGGTCGCTTCTTTGACACATATTGTGCTTCTCTCGTCGCAGTTGGAACTTATCACAAGCTTCATTCAGTACTTGGTACATTGTGTCTACACCGTAAGTCCTTCCATAGTCTCCCTTTGACGATTAGCCATGCTAATGTCCAGTGAGTAGAGTCTCGTCCATACTGTATCAGACTGTGAAACAGTCTCGCAAAGAAGGACGCGCGCAGAGACACAGTCATCCTCCCCGTGTGTAGTCAGACCTACTAATTCTTGGGTGCTCGTGGACTCAGCCGACTCGATCTTGATGCTCTACTCGTGCACGGACGGCCGAATACAGCGAGAAGAGCAGTTTGGTCGAAGGAGAGGCAATAAGAGTATGTACCTGCACCTCCACCCGTCAAGTCCTTCACACTGAATAGCGTAGCACAAACAGGCTCTTCCCGGTGACTATTTGCGAGTTGTGTGCGCGGCTTTGCTTCCACTTGCCATCATCGCACGGAAGGTCGGGCCCATACGGTTGGATCTCTCTAAGTTCTATGCCTGAGACGAATAAGAGAGAAGGCATGAAGCGACGACGTACCGGCCATGATGAGCCCAGGTGTCACCTCGCACTTGCAGGCTCGGCGCGATTCATGTCGAGGCCACGCATGTTTCCCAAGCTGCTCCAGTAGACCGGCGCTCACCAAGCGCTTCGCAGAGAAAAATGCGCCCATGGGAGAGACGATCGCTGAAGCCGTGATCGTGTTTGGGTCCATGCATGACTACGTATCATAGTTGAGGGCTACGAGCGTCCATTTCGACCCCGCCAACGCGCGATTTGCCCGCTCCGTTCTCCACAGCTGTCGCGTTCATACGAACGATGTTCGAGGACGCAAGCACCTTCGAGAGGATTGTAGAAGTGAAGAGCGCAGCGTGCTTGACGACGACGAACGCACTCTCGAGCTTGGCGAAAAAACTGTCCACCGGCTTGCGCACGACCATTGGGGACATTAACGAGCCATGCGACGCCGGCTTCGAGGACGGTGATCTTGAGGTCTGGACGGGTCTTCAAGCAGCAATAATGACAAGGGTGTTTCTCTCATTAATCTTATCTATTTCTTCCCTAAGCAATTTCTGCAATAATGATGCCGCTAGAAAGTGTTGTTAGTCAATATCATGCGCGTGAGAGAGCAGACTCACATATTCTTATCGGCCTCCATTTCTCGATGGGCATCTTGAATATCTGACCACTGGTAGACCTTGTGTACATAGCTTCTAAGCTTTCCATTCAGCAAACCATCGAGCACTTCGCGCTTGAAGCTAAATGAATGAGTCATTGGTTGCGAATGTGTACAAGTGAAAGGCGAAGGTTACCGAGAAACCAGCTTTTTCTTATATTCAACAGTGTAAGCGCGCAGCGTCGAGCCTTCTATGTGCAACTTGAAGCGCTTACAGAGATTGAAGTTCAACACTTGAGCACCTATCATTTTAAGTAGTTAGATTTACGACTCGTTAAAGGGTCATTCTACAGTGTCCTTACCACTCAGTAAAGACAACATGGTCATTCTGCCATCCACAGCCAGAGAATCGATATTTTTCTGCCAGTGACTCTGCCCAATGAAGTCTATCATGACATTGACGCCTTTCAAGTTGCCATTTGTGAGCTTCTTAACCTCCTCGACAACGTCTTGCGTCTTATAGTTTACAGCATGGTGTTGCACCGAGGACTCCCCCGGGAAGATTGGTTATGAAGTCCAACTTCTCCTTCGAAGACGCGGTCGATATCACTATCTTTCTGTTCGCCCGTCACGGTGGTCGATGGGTAAAGTTGCCCTAGAGGTTCAGATAGTTCACGCTCCGTAGAATCTCGCAAATTGACAAGCGCGCGCATGAAGCCGGCGGCTGTCCAGTTTTGGTCTGAAGCATGGAGAGAACTTCCGATAGAGTCCCAACCCAGCGCGTTCCTTTAATTTGTTCTGTGCAATGCTATGGGAGATTCGGAAGATATCTTCCGATCCTGGAGCAGCCCAGCAAGCGCTGGTGCCCATACCCCGCATGCACATGCATGTACTCGCGCCGTCGAGGGTCAGTGTTCTACGCTGCGTGCTGGTCAAGCAAACCATATCGAAGAACTGTTTGGATGTCCAGAGAAGTGGGGTGGGGCATAGAATGAATTCGATTTGAAATGAAAGATGCCTTCTGAATGGAATTAATTAAAATCAGCAGGACAGAGTGCAGGATTGACTATAACCTCTTATCGTTTTTATGATCGATGAGCTTGATTGCCTTTGTGTGCCGGATCTCTATATCGGACTACTATTTAGCAGCCATGCCGCCTCCGCGACTTCGTCCCTGCACTCCGCAATGTTTGATTTGAGGGAAACTTCGGATGGAAGCGGGAGTGGGGGAAGGATCCGATGGCCGACGGGTCATTGACCTGTTCCGAACGACGTCCAAGAAAGAAGCTGAATGGTACATAAATTTTGGGGAGTTTCCAATGGGTTCCGTGTCGACTGTCAGCGCTGGGAGGTTGTCGTGTTCGAGGACATCCATTGAGGTTCGATAATTACGTGCATTTTGGTCACTCGCAGAGCGGATCGAAGTCAAGTATACCATTTCCAGTGGGTCCCGAGGCGCATCATCAGACAGTAATTCGTTCGCTAAAGCCAATTGGACCCGGGGCAAAAGCACCCGAGGCTCATCGCGACCAAGGCCATTGCGCTGATGGTAGTCTACCCTGAGGATCGACAGCTAAGTGATGAAAGATCAATGAAATAGTATCATATGGGGATCGGGAATAGAGTAACAAAATCCGGCCGAGGGATTCTTGCGTTCAATTGAAAACACGTGTAATAACAGTGTGCAGTGTGGCATCGAGTTTGCCATCTTCTAACGAGCATTCCTGTATAATAAATCGAAGACAAGATACGGCCGCCTGAGGGTGAGATCCAGACAACAGGACAAAAATCACAGGATTGGGCAGGGAGCATCCGCGAAGAGTCAAGGGACTTCAGAATTTCTTGAAGAAGCCTATCGTGTATGACCAAAGCGTTTCTTTGTGTTTCAAACCCGCTTTCGAACAGGCTCGCGGTCGCTTTTGTCTGAGAAAAGTGTGTGCGGGTGAGGTCACATCCGACGGCATCAATGTCGAGAATAGGCATTCAATGAAGGGTTTATTCCGGGATGACTTCACCGATAAATCCTCTCATAACAATATTGGGAAAGCTTGATAGAGTCGCCTGACTTAGTGTAAGTTCGGATGAGAGTTGACAGTTATCTGTAGACATACATAGCCTTGGATATATGGTTGACATGAAAAAGTGGACACGCGCATGCGGAATGTCAGGGTTAGTATGGTTCTGTTCTGTTTGTATATGTTTACAGCCTGTTGAGTAGTGGAAGCAGCGGCCATAGAAGCCGCAGTGCTCTCCTCCACCCCTGCTCCTCCATTTACTCTTCCTCGAGCACAGCTCAAATCGAGGCATATAACAACGGCATAGGAACGCGTGGCAAACATTGACTTGTTCGTCGGAGAAGGCACCGGCGGAAGCAAATTGGGATCCGCGCGACGTCAGTCTGGAACGGTATCTCCGCGCAGGCGATATCTTCGCGTCGGCTGGGATCTCTGGCGAATGCAAAGACTTGGAAGGACAAATTTTGGGCTCTGTATTGGCTGGACGGGCGAAAAAAGTTGACATCTAGCTGTCCTATGGATTGGCGCATACTAATTTGCGCGTAAGTTCGCGAGCCATGGGTAGCAATAAGCGATGTAGTGAGAGGCGAAGCGGGGAGAGAAAATGTGCATAGAGGCTGGTGAAATACAGAACTTTTTGCACCAATGCCCGCAGCTAGTAGTCTTCAAAATTGGAAAAGAGTGCATAAAAATTGGCCTTGAAATGCAAAGATTGGTATCATTAGAGAGCCTATATCTCAATTACACTCTAATTTCTGCACCAATAGCTTTCATTTTGATGCCTGCAGATACTCTGAGAATCCGGCAGAGAGTGCTTCAAAATTGAGCTTGGAAATGAGCATTCAAGTTCGCGGCCAACTGAGTCCAAGTCCGAGTCGCGCTGTACTGAGAATGCGAAGATTGCTATCATTAGAGAGCCTATATCTCAATTACACTCTAATTTCTGCATCGATAGCTTCCATTTTGATATCCGCAGATACTCTGAAAATCTGGCAGAGAGTGCTTCAAAATTGAGCTCGGAAATGAGCATTCAAGGTCAACTCGACTCACGGCACAAACCGTGCCCAGCCGGACTGAGAATGCAAAGATTGGTACCATTACAGTGTTTACATCTCAATTACACTCTAGTTTTTACACCAATAGCATTCATTTCAATGCCCGCAGCTATTCTACAAAATTTGACGAAGAATACATAGAAATTGACTCGAAAGTGAGCATTCAAGTGAGCCGTGACTCGGCCCGCCGGCGGGAGTCACTGCAGTGGCGCACGTTACTCTGCGTCGCTGTTGGCTTCAGACCATTTCTCTCCTGCTTTGCGTTTATCAACACATATGTCAATGCCAGCGTTCTCGAGCTCCTGACACGGTGGGCTCAACTCTCCGAGCACACTGCAGAGCGCCAGCACGAGAATCGCAGCCAGGGCCATTTGGACACACTGAAGACACTCTGTGATCGCCTGATTCCGAATGGATGCATAGACTGGCTGTTGAACTCATGAAAGAATCGCCTTTGCATGCACTCTACCACGACAGGAGGGACTGTGTTGGTGTCACTGATGGGATAGGAGAACTGGAGCACCGGTAAGTGCGCGGTGTATATGTTAGCAGGCATCCGCGTTCTCGAGCTCCTGACACGGCGAGCTCTGCCCTCCCGCGCACTGCAGAGCGCCAGCACGACGTTGGCGAACACCCTTTCGCTTCCAGACCTGCACTACAACGCAGTTGGCCCTCGCGCACACGGATGACTGAACCGCTGACGGGTGTGTCTTGTCGGCCTGGGTGTGTATTCAATGTCGTCTCCACTTCGCAATACTCAGCGGCACTCCTGCAAGCTCAGCGCCGCACACCGAGGATAGCACGACGGATGGCTGAACCGCTCGGATGTGTTGGCGGGTGCGTCTTGTCGACCTGGGCACTCTCAAGGAATGCAACCGATTCCTCTGTTATCTCCACTTCGCAATACTCGCAGTGTCCGCATAGGCTCAGCGGCAGAACGACGTTGGTCACACTCTTTGCCCTCAAGGAATGCAACCGATTCCTCACAACCGGAGAGCCTTGTCGTCTCTACTCTGCAATTCCATAGTGCGTAGCTTCCACCCAGCTTCACCGTCGTGAAGAAGTTCAACTGATTGCATAGACCGCGCGAGCTGCAGCATGCCAGCAGCTTTACGGCCGTTTGGAGGCACTGAAAACACTCTTTCGAGACGCGTAGGCCGCACCAAGCCAGAAAATTGTCCTCGGTGCATAAGAAACGCCTATCAGAAGAAGTGGAAGCTGCGCTCTGTACGTACAGCTCGGGCGGCGTGAAGATCTCCGTGCTCCAGCTTCGAGAAGACGCGGACGCGGCGGTAAGCTCTTGTTCAATTGATTGCGTATTGCGTCCGGCGCAAACTGCGACTGAGCGGGAAGAGTGCCTTTGCGACCATAGTCGCAAAGCACACCCCTCAGTCCCTGTTCCTCGCGGGTGTGTCAGAATTGAAAAGGTGCGTGCATGAATCAGACTCACCGACATGTCGCTCGCCGGAATTAAAACCATATATATATTGCTATCTGGGCTTTCAGCCTTCGCCTCAGTCTCGTAGGTGAAGCCTCGATGCCGCTCGCCGGGAGCAAATACATATATATATTGTTATCTTGGTGACGGCTCTTGTGATCGACCAATGGTGTTGTGGGGGTTCATGGTGTCCCCGGATCCTGCACCTCGAATATCAGAGAGTCATAAAGGTACACATGCAAGAATGCTGCTCACCGGAAAGATAGGAATCCAATGTTGAAGGGCTTGCTGCCCGGATGCCGCTCACCGGGAGCAAAATACATATATATATTGTCATCTTTGTGTCTCCAAATCGTGATGCTGAAGGCAGATCAGATAGATGCACAGTTAGACAGCGGGAAAAAATACTGTTGTGGGGAAGGGAAACACAGAGACGGAGGAAAGACAAGCTTTATACTGCACAAGATTGCCGATGCTCGCTTAAATTGCTCAGGGTCGAGTTTCGGGCTCATTCCCTCAATTATTTGAACATTTCAATGTCATAATATATGTGCTATTATACAGATTGAAGTCTGTAACTACTTTGAAGGCTCTGATTTCTAAAACCAAAGCAATCAAAGGAGAAAATGCAGAAATCTGCACCGGCCGGAAATGGATTACGTAAGCAGGGTCAATGCGTGCTGCCAATCCTGGCTCAACCTCCTGCTCTTCAACCATGACCTGCGAGCAGGCCATTGAACCTATCTCATTGCACCAACCTCTGGATTTCAGCATCTTTATTGGCATTGGCCTCTACACCAGCATGCAAGTCTATGCTGCCCCGCATCTCAGCCCCGAAATCCAGACACGGAGAGGTGAGTGCTCTCCCGGCCTCTCGCACCTCCTTCCATGGCTCGCAACGCTCGGGACACTATCCACGTCTGATGGAAGGTCCTGAAACGCATGGAAGGCCTCTATGTTGGACGTAATACTACCCGATAAGCGAAATATGCGAGCGAAACTGTCCAAATTGCAGAATCTCCGGGTGAGCTCTGTCCATCTGCTGTAGGCCTGTTTGACACACATTGCCAACATACCTAAGCTTTGTGCTGCAACAATGACTACTGAAGTATCATGTATAGACCCTAAGCTTCAAAGATGTACCACCCCGTCTCCCCCCAGCTCACGAACTCGACTCGAGCAAGCCGTGCAACTGCAGCACGGCTCATACGTCCCATTCACTCGGAAGAAGTCCTCCATACTTCGCATCGCTCTTTTCGCATCAGAAACCAGGGGTTCAGGGTCTCGGTTATGCTGTGGGAATGATGCTAGTGCGTAGCCGCTGTCTGGAATGTCCGAAGGCTGTATTTTTGTGAGCACTTTGCCGTCTGCACAGAGAGTGCATTTGGCATATTCTGAGCTTTTTGGCCACATTCTGGAGGATTGGAGGGTGATGGTGAGGTCTGGAATCCCTGCTGGAGGTCGTTGCAAGTGGTTAGAGGGACGGGACGAGAGGGACAGCTGCACGGTGCTCGAAACACTGGTTTGGAGGTATGCTCGGACACTGTAGAAATTGGCCATTCTTCTTCGCTTGGCTTTTTCCCTGTGTCGTAAATGAGTCAGTGAGTATCGGCCGATTATACCTCTCTCGTGTTCTGTCTGACGGAGTCTGTAGCTTTTGAAAGGTATAAATACTGGTCCAGTCTGTCCCCAAGTTCCTCAGGCTCTTCGCCATCTCTCCTCTCTCTCCTCATCTTCTCCTCTTGCACTTGCCTCTCTACTACATTATATCACCCACGTCTCAATGGTCCTGCATGCACCATGCTCAATATTGCATTTGCGCTGTAAGTGACAATATGTGAGTTCAATCCGTAATTGCATGCTTTGCTGATTTCTATCTCGGGGTTGACTTTCAGTTTGACCTCTCGTGCACAACCTTACTCAAGACCATTGCTTCGAGTCCGATTCAAGGTACTATTCAATGTCTATTGTGCTTTTGTACTGCGTCTGTTATGTTCCAGAACCCAGACAAATAATAGATGTGAGTATCTGCTTATTACATTGTGTCAACACTCTCTAATGAATCTTAGACCTCTTCCTACTGCTTGCGACAGTCGCCCGTGAAGAACAAGGAGATCCTATGGCCGTGCTAAGTGGATCTAATATGACGTCCGTAAGGCCACTATGGCGTCCATGCGCGCGGACAACGTGAGTTTCATTTAACTTCATATTACCTTTTCAATTTTACCTCACATTTCTTATAGTACTAACCTTTGAGAAATGAGTCTGGCCTTCATTAGTTGTCGCTCGGACCCTAGACTGACAACAACGCACCGGAGTCTGTGCTCTGCCCTTGCCTTTGATATCTACCTTCTGGTCTTCTTGTAAGCTAATATAACCTCAAGCTATGTCCGTGAGCCTTCTAGTTCGGCGTCTGTCCCTGAAGCGCCGTCTGCGCCGTTGCGAGGTGACGCGACGTGTGTCCTTGACTGCAACTACCGTGAGCCTTGCCGCACTTGTAATCTCTGCTCACCGAAAGTGTAAACCAGGTCAGTCGTTGCCTATATTAGATGGCCGAACTCTGCTTTGTAGTGAAATACAGCCTGGCGCATGGACAGAGAGGTGGTGGACTCGAACCTGGGACTATTGTGGTCATCAACAAGCTCACTGTTTTCGAGGCTCTCACTTTCTCCCGTAGGAGTCGTCACAGTAACAGTGAGTCACTGATCACCCTAGCATGCCCTTGTGCATGCGCGTCTTAACCGCAAAGTCTGATCCCGTTCGCTGCAGACCTCGCTCTGCCCTCGCTATATCAGTTGTCTTATCCGCCCTACTGTTCGGTGTACTCCTCGCACTGATCACAGAACTCGACTACTGGCCAGCAAAGAATGCAGGTTCGAGTGTAACGCAAAGTACACAGTGACGGAACCGATACCCATCCTGCCGGCACCTCGACGTGTTTGCTGAGCAGTCTGGATATTGGACTATTCGGATTAGTGGGCCGTGTGCTGCAGAACGACGCAACTGGCGACGGAAATCCTTTTAAATGGTATGTACTCACTTGCTATCATGGGCGCTTGGTTGAACATCTGTTACCAGATGTAAGCTGGGAATTAGTCTCCAAGCGTGGCGAGTCTGAGATCCAGCGCTACATCAAGTTGGCGTGATCTCACAGCGTCGTCGCTGGCTCAATTCCACTACATCTATCGTTCAAGCCATAGCTCGTCAACTTATGGTGCGTATTACAATCGATTACTCAATGTCGCGAGGTCAGGATTAACATTCGTGTTTGCAATAGGAAGATCCAACTTTCCACATCGGCGGCATTACTATCATTATCGACAATCACCCACAGGGTTCGAAATGGACTTATGCAACGGCTTTGCTATACTGACGGTTCGTGTCCTCTCTTTGCTTAAGTGATCTTACATATTGCTGACATTTGCAAATGTTGCGCATGAAGGGTATTGAAATTCTATTCCAACTCGATCTCCCGAAACATTGTGCTATCGCTACTTGCCTACTATACATGGTCGCTTCTTTGACACATATTGTGCTTCTCTCGTCGCAGTTGGAACTTATCACAAGCTTCATTCAGTACTTGGTACATTGTGTCTACACCGTAAGTCCTTCCATAGTCTCCCTTTGACGATTAGCCATGCTAATGTCCAGTGAGTAGAGTCTCGTCCATACTGTATCAGACTGTGAAACAGTCTCGCAAAGAAGGACGCGCGCAGAGACACAGTCATCCTCCCCGTGTGTAGTCAGACCTACTAATTCTTGGGTGCTCGTGGACTCAGCCGACTCGATCTTGATGCTCTACTCGTGCACGGACGGCCGAATACAGCGAGAAGAGCAGTTTGGTCGAAGGAGAGGCAATAAGAGTATGTACCTGCACCTCCACCCGTCAAGTCCTTCACACTGAATAGCGTAGCACAAACAGGCTCTTCCCGGTGACTATTTGCGAGTTGTGTGCGCGGCTTTGCTTCCACTTGCCATCATCGCACGGAAGGTCGGGCCCATACGGTTGGATCTCTCTAAGTTCTATGCCTGAGACGAATAAGAGAGAAGGCATGAAGCGACGACGTACCGGCCATGATGAGCCCAGGTGTCACCTCGCACTTGCAGGCTCGGCGCGATTCATGTCGAGGCCACGCATGTTTCCCAAGCTGCTCCAGTAGACCGGCGCTCACCAAGCGCTTCGCAGAGAAAAATGCGCCCATGGGAGAGACGATCGCTGAAGCCGTGATCGTGTTTGGGTCCATGCATGACTACGTATCATAGTTGAGGGCTACGAGCGTCCATTTCGACCCCGCCAACGCGCGATTTGCCCGCTCCGTTCTCCACAGCTGTCGCGTTCATACGAACGATGTTCGAGGACGCAAGCACCTTCAAGAGGATTGTAGAAGTGAAGAGCGCAGCGTGCTTGACGACGACGAACGCACTCTCGAGCTTGGCGACAAAACTGTCCACCGGCTTGCGCACGACCATTGGGGACATTAACGAGCCATGCGACGCCGGCTTCGAGGACGGTGATCTTGAGGTCTGGACGGGTCTTCAAGCAGCAATAATGACAAGGGTGTTTCTCTCATTAATCTTATCTATTTCTTCCCTAAGCAATTTCTGCAATAATGATGCCGCTAGAAAGTGTTGTTAGTCAATATCATGCGCGTGAGAGAGCAGACTCACATATTCTTATCGGCCTCCATTTCTCGATGGGCATCTTGAATATCTGACCACTGGTAGACCTTGTGTACATAGCTTCTAAGCTTTCCATTCAGCAAACCATCGAGCACTTCGCGCTTGAAGCTAAATGAATGAGTCATTGGTTGCGAATGTGTACAAGTGAAAGGCGAAGGTTACCGAGAAACCAGCTTTTTCTTATATTCAACAGTGTAAGCGCGCAGCGTCGAGCCTTCTATGTGCAACTTGAAGCGCTTACAGAGATTGAAGTTCAACACTTGAGCACCTATCATTTTAAGTAGTTAGATTTACGACTCGTTAAAGGGTCATTCTACAGTGTCCTTACCACTCAGTAAAGACAACATGGTCATTCTGCCATCCACAGCCAGAGAATCGATATTTTTCTGCCAGTGACTCTGCCCAATGAAGTCTATCATGACATTGACGCCTTTCAAGTTGCCATTTGTGAGCTTCTTAACCTCCTCGACAACGTCTTGCGTCTTATAGTTTACAGCATGGTGTTGCACCGAGGACTCCCCCGGGAAGATTGGTTATGAAGTCCAACTTCTCCTTCGAAGACGCGGTCGATATCACTATCTTTCTGTTCGCCCGTCACGGTGGTCGATGGGTAAAGTTGCCCTAGAGGTTCAGATAGTTCACGCTCCGTAGAATCTCGCAAATTGACAAGCGCGCGCATGAAGCCGGCGGCTGTCCAGTTTTGGTCTGAAGCATGGAGAGAACTTCCGATAGAGTCCCAACCCAGCGCGTTCCTTTAATTTGTTCTGTGCAATGCTATGGGAGATTCGGAAGATATCTTCCGATCCTGGAGCAGCCCAGCAAGCGCTGGTGCCCATACCCCGCATGCACATGCATGTACTCGCGCCGTCGAGGGTCAGTGTTCTACGCTGCGTGCTGGTCAAGCAAACCATATCGAAGAACTGTTTGGATGTCCAGAGAAGTGGGGTGGGGCATAGAATGAATTCGATTTGAAATGAAAGATGCCTTCTGAATGGAATTAATTAAAATCAGCAGGACAGAGTGCAGGATTGACTATAACCTCTTATCGTTTTATGATCGATGAGCTTGATTGCCTTTGTGTGCCGGATCTCTATATCGGACTACTATTTAGCAGCCATGCCGCCTCCGCGACTTCGTCCCTGCACTCCGCAATGTTTGATTTGAGGGAAACTTCGGATGGAAGCGGGAGTGGGGGAAGGATCCGATGGCCGACGGGTCATTGACCTGTTCCGAACGACGTCCAAGAAAGAAGCTGAATGGTACATAAATTTTGGGGAGTTTCCAATGGGTTCCGTGTCGACTGTCAGCGCTGGGAGGTTGTCGTGTTCGAGGACATCCATTGAGGTTCGATAATTACGTGCATTTTGGTCACTCGCAGAGCGGATCGAAGTCAAGTATACCATTTCCAGTGGGTCCCGAGGCGCATCATCAGACAGTAATTCGTTCGCTAAAGCCAATTGGACCCGGGGCAAAAGCACCCGAGGCTCATCGCGACCAAGGCCATTGCGCTGATGGTAGTCTACCCTGAGGATCGACAGCTAAGTGATGAAAGATCAATGAAATAGTATCATATGGGGATCGGGAATAGAGTAACAAAATCCGGCCGAGGGATTCTTGCGTTCAATTGAAAACACGTGTAATAACAGTGTGCAGTGTGGCATCGAGTTTGCCATCTTCTAACGAGCATTCCTGTATAATAAATCGAAGACAAGATACGGCCGCCTGAGGGTGAGATCCAGACAACAGGACAAAAATCACAGGATTGGGCAGGGAGCATCCGCGAAGAGTCAAGGGACTTCAGAATTTCTTGAAGAAGCCTATCGTGTATGACCAAAGCGTTTCTTTGTGTTTCAAACCCGCTTTCGAACAGGCTCGCGGTCGCTTTTGTCTGAGAAAAGTGTGTGCGGGTGAGGTCACATCCGACGGCATCAATGTCGAGAATAGGCATTCAATGAAGGGTTTATTCCGGGATGACTTCACCGATAAATCCTCTCATAACAATATTGGGAAAGCTTGATAGAGTCGCCTGACTTAGTGTAAGTTCGGATGAGAGTTGACAGTTATCTGTAGACATACATAGCCTTGGATATATGGTTGACATGAAAAAGTGGACACGCGCATGCGGAATGTCAGGGTTAGTATGGTTCTGTTCTGTTTGTATATGTTTACAGCCTGTTGAGTAGTGGAAGCAGCGGCCATAGAAGCCGCAGTGCTCTCCTCCACCCCTGCTCCTCCATTTACTCTTCCTCGAGCACAGCTCAAATCGAGGCATATAACAACGGCATAGGAACGCGTGGCAAACATTGACTTGTTCGTCGGAGAAGGCACCGGCGGAAGCAAATTGGGATCCGCGCGACGTCAGTCTGGAACGGTATCTCCGCGCAGGCGATATCTTCGCGTCGGCTGGGATCTCTGGCGAATGCAAAGACTTGGAAGGACAAATTTTGGGCTCTGTATTGGCTGGACGGGCGAAAAAAGTTGACATCTAGCTGTCCTATGGATTGGCGCATACTAATTTGCGCGTAAGTTTGCGAGCCATGGGTAGCAATAAGCGATGTAGTGAGAGGCGAAGCGGGGAGAGAAAATGTGCATAGAGGCTGGTGAAATACAGAACTTTTTGCACCAATGCCCGCAGCTAGTAGTCTTCAAAATTGGAAAAGAGTGCATAAAAATTGGCCTTGAAATGCAAAGATTGGTATCATTAGAGAGCCTATATCTCAATTACACTCTAATTTCTGCACCAATAGCTTTCATTTTGATGCCTGCAGATACTCTGAGAATCCGGCAGAGAGTGCTTCAAAATTGAGCTTGGAAATGAGCATTCAAGTTCGCGGCCAACTGAGTCCAAGTCCGAGTCGCGCTGTACTGAGAATGCGAAGATTGCTATCATTAGAGAGCCTATATCTCAATTACACTCTAATTTCTGCATCGATAGCTTCCATTTTGATATCCGCAGATACTCTGAAAATCTGGCAGAGAGTGCTTCAAAATTGAGCTCGGAAATGAGCATTCAAGGTCAACTCGACTCACGGCACAAACCGTGCCCAGCCGGACTGAGAATGCAAAGATTGGTACCATTACAGTGTTTACATCTCAATTACACTCTAGTTTTTACACCAATAGCATTCATTTCAATGCCCGCAGCTATTCTACAAAATTTGACGAAGAATACATAGAAATTGACTCGAAAGTGAGCATTCAAGTGAGCCGTGACTCGGCCCGCCGGCGGGAGTCACTGCAGTGGCGCACGTTACTCTGCGTCGCTGTTGGCTTCAGACCATTTCTCTCCTGCTTTGCGTTTATCAACACATATGTCAATGCCAGCGTTCTCGAGCTCCTGACACGGTGGGCTCAACTCTCCGAGCACACTGCAGAGCGCCAGCACGAGAATCGCAGCCAGGGCCATTTGGACACACTGAAGACACTCTGTGATCGCCTGATTCCGAATGGATGCATAGACTGGCTGTTGAACTCATGAAAGAATCGCCTTTGCATGCACTCTACCACGACAGGAGGGACTGTGTTGGTGTCACTGATGGGATAGGAGAACTGGAGCACCGGTAAGTGCGCGGTGTATATGTTAGCAGGCATCCGCGTTCTCGAGCTCCTGACACGGCGAGCTCTGCCCTCCCGCGCACTGCAGAGCGCCAGCACGACGTTGGCGAACACCCTTTCGCTTCCAGACCTGCACTACAACGCAGTTGGCCCTCGCGCACACGGATGACTGAACCGCTGACGGGTGTGTCTTGTCGGCCTGGGTGTGTATTCAATGTCGTCTCCACTTCGCAATACTCAGCGGCACTCCTGCAAGCTCAGCGCCGCACACCGAGGATAGCACGACGGATGGCTGAACCGCTCGGATGTGTTGGCGGGTGCGTCTTGTCGACCTGGGCACTCTCAAGGAATGCAACCGATTCCTCTGTTATCTCCACTTCGCAATACTCGCAGTGTCCGCATAGGCTCAGCGGCAGAACGACGTTGGTCACACTCTTTGCCCTCAAGGAATGCAACCGATTCCTCACAACCGGAGAGCCTTGTCGTCTTACTCTGCAATTCCATAGTGCGTAGCTTCCACCCAGCTTCACCGTCGTGAAGAAGTTCAACTGATTGCATAGACCGCGCGAGCTGCAGCATGCCAGCAGCTTTACGGCCGTTTGGAGGCACTGAAAACACTCTTTCGAGACGCGTAGGCCGCACCAAGCCAGAAAATTGTCCTCGGTGCATAAGAAACGCCTATCAGAAGAAGTGGAAGCTGCGCTCTGTACGTACAGCTCGGGCGGCGTGAAGATCTCGCGTGCTCCAGCTTCGAGAAGACGCGGACGCGGCGGTAAGCTCTTGTTCAATTGATTGCGTATTGCGTCCGGCGCAAACTGCGACTGAGCGGGAAGAGTGCCTTTGCGACCATAGTCGCAAAGCACACCCCTCAGTCCCTGTTCCTCGCGGGTGTGTCAGAATTGAAAAGGTGCGTGCATGAATCAGACTCACCGACATGTCGCTCGCCGGAATTAAAACCATATATATATTGCTATCTGGGCTTTCAGCCTTCGCCTCAGTCTCGTAGGTGAAGCCTCGATGCCGCTCGCCGGGAGCAAATACATATATATATTGTTATCTTGGTGACGGCTCTTGTGATCGACCAATGGTGTTGTGGGGGTTCATGGTGTCCCCGGATCCTGCACCTCGAATATCAGAGAGTCATAAAGGTACACATGCAAGAATGCTGCTCACCGGAAAGATAGGAATCCAATGTTGAAGGGCTTGCTGCCCGGATGCCGCTCACCGGGAGCAAATACATATATATATTGTCATCTTTGTGTCTCCAAATCGTGATGCTGAAGGCAGATCAGATAGATGCACAGTTAGACAGCGGGAAAAAATACTGTTGTGGGGAAGGGAAACACAGAGACGGAGGAAAGACAAGCTTTATACTGCACAAGATTGCCGATGCTCGCTTAAATTGCTCAGGGTCGAGTTTCGGGCTCATTCCCTCAATTATTTGAACATTTCAATGTCATAATATATGTGCTATTATACAGATTGAAGTCTGTAACTACTTTGAAGGCTCTGATTTCTAAAACCAAAGCAATCAAAGGAGAAAATGCAGAAATCTGCACCGGCCGGAAATGGATTACGTAAGCAGGGTCAATGCGTGCTGCCAATCCTGGCTCAACCTCCTGCTCTTCAACCATGACCTGCGAGCAGGCCATTGAACCTATCTCATTGCACCAACCTCTGGATTTCAGCATCTTTATTGGCATTGGCCTCTACACCAGCATGCAAGTCTATGCTGCCCCGCATCTCAGCCCCGAAATCCAGACACGGAGAGGTGAGTGCTCTCCCGGCCTCTCGCACCTCCTTCCATGGCTCGCAACGCTCGGGACACTATCCACGTCTGATGGAAGGTCCTGAAACGCATGGAAGGCCTCTATGTTGGACGTAATACTACCCGATAAGCGAAATATGCGAGCGAAACTGTCCAAATTGCAGAATCTCCGGGTGAGCTCTGTCCATCTGCTGTAGGCCTGTTTGACACACATTGCCAACATACCTAAGCTTTGTGCTGCAACAATGACTACTGAAGTATCATGTATAGACCCTAAGCTTCAAAGATGTACCACCCCGTCTCCCCCCAGCTCACGAACTCGACTCGAGCAAGCCGTGCAACTGCAGCACGGCTCATACGTCCCATTCACTCGGAAGAAGTCCTCCATACTTCGCATCGCTCTTTTCGCATCAGAAACCAGGGGTTCAGGGTCTCGGTTATGCTGTGGGAATGATGCTAGTGCGTAGCCGCTGTCTGGAATGTCCGAAGGCTGTATTTTTGTGAGCACTTTGCCGTCTGCACAGAGAGTGCATTTGGCATATTCTGAGCTTTTTGGCCACATTCTGGAGGATTGGAGGGTGATGGTGAGGTCTGGAATCCCTGCTGGAGGTCGTTGCAAGTGGTTAGAGGGACGGGACGAGAGGGACAGCTGCACGGTGCTCGAAACACTGGTTTGGAGGTATGCTCGGACACTGTAGAAATTGGCCATTCTTCTTCGCTTGGCTTTTTCCCTGTGTCGTAAATGAGTCAGTGAGTATCGGCCGATTATACCTCTCTCGTGTTCTGTCTGACGGAGTCTGTAGCTTTTGAAAGGTATAAATACTGGTCCAGTCTGTCCCCAAGTTCCTCAGGCTCTTCGCCATCTCTCCTCTCTCTCCTCATCTTCTCCTCTTGCACTTGCCTCTCTACTACATTATATCACCCACGTCTCAATGGTCCTGCATGCACCATGCTCAATATTGCATTTGCGCTGTAAGTGACAATATGTGAGTTCAATCCGTAATTGCATGCTTTGCTGATTTCTATCTCGGGGTTGACTTTCAGTTTGACCTCTCGTGCACAACCTTACTCAAGACCATTGCTTCGAGTCCGATTCAAGGTACTATTCAATGTCTATTGTGCTTTTGTACTGCGTCTGTTATGTTCCAGAACCCAGACAAATAATAGATGTGAGTATCTGCTTATTACATTGTGTCAACACTCTCTAATGAATCTTAGACCTCTTCCTACTGCTTGCGACAGTCGCCCGTGAAGAACAAGGAGATCCTATGGCCGTGCTAAGTGGATCTAATATGACGTCCGTAAGGCCACTATGGCGTCCATGCGCGCGGACAACGTGAGTTTCATTTAACTTCATATTACCTTTTCAATTTTACCTCACATTTCTTATAGTACTAACCTTTGAGAAATGAGTCTGGCCTTCATTAGTTGTCGCTCGGACCCTAGACTGACAACAACGCACCGGAGTCTGTGCTCTGCCCTTGCCTTTGATATCTACCTTCTGGTCTTCTTGTAAGCTAATATAACCTCAAGCTATGTCCGTGAGCCTTCTAGTTCGGCGTCTGTCCCTGAAGCGCCGTCTGCGCCGTTGCGAGGTGACGCGACGTGTGTCCTTGACTGCAACTACCGTGAGCCTTGCCGCACTTGTAATCTCTGCTCACCGAAAGTGTAAACCAGGTCAGTCGTTGCCTATATTAGATGGCCGAACTCTGCTTTGTAGTGAAATACAGCCTGGCGCATGGACAGAGAGGTGGTGGACTCGAACCTGGGACTATTGTGGTCATCAACAAGCTCACTGTTTTCGAGGCTCTCACTTTCTCCCGTAGGAGTCGTCACAGTAACAGTGAGTCACTGATCACCCTAGCATGCCCTTGTGCATGCGCGTCTTAACCGCAAAGTCTGATCCCGTTCGCTGCAGACCTCGCTCTGCCCTCGCTATATCAGTTGTCTTATCCGCCCTACTGTTCGGTGTACTCCTCGCACTGATCACAGAACTCGACTACTGGCCAGCAAAGAATGCAGGTTCGAGTGTAACGCAAAGTACACAGTGACGGAACCGATACCCATCCTGCCGGCACCTCGACGTGTTTGCTGAGCAGTCTGGATATTGGACTATTCGGATTAGTGGGCCGTGTGCTGCAGAACGACGCAACTGGCGACGGAAATCCTTTTAAATGGTATGTACTCACTTGCTATCATGGGCGCTTGGTTGAACATCTGTTACCAGATGTAAGCTGGGAATTAGTCTCCAAGCGTGGCGAGTCTGAGATCCAGCGCTACATCAAGTTGGCGTGATCTCACAGCGTCGTCGCTGGCTCAATTCCACTACATCTATCGTTCAAGCCATAGCTCGTCAACTTATGGTGCGTATTACAATCGATTACTCAATGTCGCGAGGTCAGGATTAACATTCGTGTTTGCAATAGGAAGATCCAACTTTCCACATCGGCGGCATTACTATCATTATCGACAATCACCCACAGGGTTCGAAATGGACTTATGCAACGGCTTTGCTATACTGACGGTTCGTGTCCTCTCTTTGCTTAAGTGATCTTACATATTGCTGACATTTGCAAATGTTGCGCATGAAGGGTATTGAAATTCTATTCCAACTCGATCTCCCGAAACATTGTGCTATCGCTACTTGCCTACTATACATGGTCGCTTCTTTGACACATATTGTGCTTCTCTCGTCGCAGTTGGAACTTATCACAAGCTTCATTCAGTACTTGGTACATTGTGTCTACACCGTAAGTCCTTCCATAGTCTCCCTTTGACGATTAGCCATGCTAATGTCCGTGAGTAGAGTCTCGTCCATACTGTATCAGACTGTGAAACAGTCTCGCAAAGAAGGACGCGCGCAGAGACACAGTCATCCTCCCCGTGTGTAGTCAGACCTACTAATTCTTGGGTGCTCGTGGACTCAGCCGACTCGATCTTGATGCTCTACTCGTGCACGGACGGCCGAATACAGCGAGAAGAGCAGTTTGGTCGAAGGAGAGGCAATAAGAGTATGTACCTGCACCTCCACCCGTCAAGTCCTTCACACTGAATAGCGTAGCACAAACAGGCTCTTCCCGGTGACTATTTGCGAGTTGTGTGCGCGGCTTTGCTTCCACTTGCCATCATCGCACGGAAGGTCGGGCCCATACGGTTGGATCTCTCTAAGTTCTATGCCTGAGACGAATAAGAGAGAAGGCATGAAGCGACGACGTACCGGCCATGATGAGCCCAGGTGTCACCTCGCACTTGCAGGCTCGGCGCGATTCATGTCGAGGCCACGCATGTTTCCCAAGCTGCTCCAGTAGACCGGCGCTCACCAAGCGCTTCGCAGAGAAAAATGCGCCCATGGGAGAGACGATCGCTGAAGCCGTGATCGTGTTTGGGTCCATGCATGACTACGTATCATAGTTGAGGGCTACGAGCGTCCATTTCGACCCCGCCAACGCGCGATTTGCCCGCTCCGTTCTCCACAGCTGTCGCGTTCATACGAACGATGTTCGAGGACGCAAGCACCTTCGAGAGGATTGTAGAAGTGAAGAGCGCAGCGTGCTTGACGACGACGAACGCACTCTCGAGCTTGGCGACAAAACTGTCCACCGGCTTGCGCACGACCATTGGGGACATTAACGAGCCATGCGACGCCGGCTTCGAGGACGGTGATCTTGAGGTCTGGACGGGTCTTCAAGCAGCAATAATGACAAGGGTGTTTCTCTCATTAATCTTATCTATTTCTTCCCTAAGCAATTTCTGCAATAATGATGCCGCTAGAAAGTGTTGTTAGTCAATATCATGCGCGTGAGAGAGCAGACTCACATATTCTTATCGGCCTCCATTTCTCGATGGGCATCTTGAATATCTGACCACTGGTAGACCTTGTGTACATAGCTTCTAAGCTTTCCATTCAGCAAACCATCGAGCACTTCGCGCTTGAAGCTAAATGAATGAGTCATTGGTTGCGAATGTGTACAAGTGAAAGGCGAAGGTTACCGAGAAACCAGCTTTTTCTTATATTCAACAGTGTAAGCGCGCAGCGTCGAGCCTTCTATGTGCAACTTGAAGCGCTTACAGAGATTGAAGTTCAACACTTGAGCACCTATCATTTTAAGTAGTTAGATTTACGACTCGTTAAAGGGTCATTCTACAGTGTCCTTACCACTCAGTAAAGACAACATGGTCATTCTGCCATCCACAGCCAGAGAATCGATATTTTTCTGCCAGTGACTCTGCCCAATGAAGTCTATCATGACATTGACGCCTTTCAAGTTGCCATTTGTGAGCTTCTTAACCTCCTCGACAACGTCTTGCGTCTTATAGTTTACAGCATGGTGTTGCACCGAGGACTCCCCCGGGAAGATTGGTTATGAAGTCCAACTTCTCCTTCGAAGACGCGGTCGATATCACTATCTTTCTGTTCGCCCGTCACGGTGGTCGATGGGTAAAGTTGCCCTAGAGGTTCAGATAGTTCACGCTCCGTAGAATCTCGCAAATTGACAAGCGCGCGCATGAAGCCGGCGGCTGTCCAGTTTTGGTCTGAAGCATGGAGAGAACTTCCGATAGAGTCCCAACCCAGCGCGTTCCTTTAATTTGTTCTGTGCAATGCTATGGGAGATTCGGAAGATATCTTCCGATCCTGGAGCAGCCCAGCAAGCGCTGGTGCCCATACCCCGCATGCACATGCATGTACTCGCGCCGTCGAGGGTCAGTGTTCTACGCTGCGTGCTGGTCAAGCAAACCATATCGAAGAACTGTTTGGATGTCCAGAGAAGTGGGGTGGGGCATAGAATGAATTCGATTTGAAATGAAAGATGCCTTCTGAATGGAATTAATTAAAATCAGCAGGATAGAGTGCAGGATTGACTATAGCCTCTTATCGTTTCATGATCGATGAGCTTGATTGCCTTTGCGTGTCGGATCTCTATTTCGGACTACTATTTAGCAGCCATGCCGCCGCCGCACCTGCGTCCCTGCACTCTGTAAGAAACTTCGGATGGAAGCGGGAGACCGATGGGTCCCTGCCCTGTTCCGAAGGACGCAGCATCTAGGAATGAAGCCGTATGGCAAGCAACCCTTATGAATTCTAAAGGGGTTCCGTGTTGACTGTCAGCGTAGGAAGGTTATCGTGTTCGAGGACGTCCACTGATAAAAGTATGCTCGAATTATTACCTGCATTTCGACCATTTACAGAGCGGGTTGGAGTAAAGCAGACCAGTCATAGTGGGTCCCGTGGCGCATCATTACAAGGATCACCGACAGTAATTCGTTCGCTAAAGCCAATTGGACCCGGGGCAAAAGCACCCGAGGCTCATCGCGACCAAGGCCATTGCGCTGATGGTAGTCTACCCTGAGGATCGACAGCTAAGTGATCAAAGATCAATGAAATAGTATCATATGGGGATCGGGAATAGAGTAACAAAATCCGGCCGAGGGATTCTTGCGCTCAATTGAAAACACGTGTAATGACAATGGACATTCACTTGGCATACCAATTTTCTCAGAGCGCGTTGTCGGTTTTTTGGTTGGATGGAATTAGATCCGAGAGAGATTCTGGGGCTGCTTCAGAGGAATCAGGTCAAAAATGAGGGGATGGAAATACTTAACTCTTTGGAACTATGGGGGAGGGGATCCAAGATTGCAGAAAACGCAAGGATGACTGAGGCGACAGCGTGTGGCTTCCAACGAGCATTTCTGTATAATGGCACATCCGCGCATAAATCGAAGGCAAGATACTAAGGGTGAGATCCAGAAACTGGACGAAATCACAGGATTGGGCAGGGAGCATCCGCGAAGAGTCAAGAGACTTCAGAATATCTTGAAGAAGCCTATCGTGTATGTCCACAAAGTTTCTTTGTGTTTCAGACCCGCTTTCGGGCAAGCTCGCGGTCGCTTTTGTCTGAGAAAAGTGTGTGCGGGTGAGGTCACATCCGACGGCATCAATGTCGAGAATAGGTCAAGAGTGGGTGCCTTCGCCGATAAATCCTCTGATAACATTGTTGGGAAAGCTTGTTAAAGTCGCCTGACTTGTCCGAAGCGGGGAAATAAGTGAGAGTTCTAATGAGAGCTGACAGTCGATAAAACGTATCTGTATGCGACATAGCCTTGGATATGGTTGACAAGAAAAAGAGGACACGCGCATGCGGAATGTCAGGGTTATGGTTCTGTTCTGTTTGTATATGTTTACAACCAGTTGAGTAGTGGAAGCAGCGGCCATAGAAGCCGCAGTGCTCTCCTCCACCCCTGCTCCTCCATCTACTCTTCAAGTCCTCGAGCACAGCTCAAATCCCTCTTCGTCTTCGAGGCATCTACCAACGGCATAGGAACGCGTGGCGAACATTGGCTTGTTCGTCGGAGCTACTGCATAAAGTGGACACACACATACTACCATCACCGGCGGAAGCAAATTGGGAACGCATAGGCGGTGCTTCCCCCTCAACTCCTGCGCAACGGGACGAAGCACGACACGCTTGCAATAAGAGAGGGTCTGCTGCGTGGAATAATAGTCTCGCGTGCGTTTCGGATAGTGGGTGAACTGGGAAATTAGAGGAGGAAGTTTGGGCAGACGTGACACTACGAACAACGCGATCCTCACGGTGCGTTGCGAGAACTTCGCGAATCAATCGTTTCATTGACTTTGTTATTTGAACGGTTTATGTATTCTTGTCGCAACTTTCCTGCGCTGCAAATTTACAGGAAGGCCATCCTGCAGTTCTGACACTCCTCATCTGTTCTCTTGGGGTTATTTTGATACCGCAAGACCTTCAACGTCCCTAATAACTTGCTGGATCCTCTGTTTTTCCCTTTCCTCGCTTTTCGTCAGATAATACCTTCGTTTCTCCCATCCACATCTTCTAGAAGCGTGTCTTACGACGAGCAGCATATATTCGGTTCTACTACTAAGGTGGGTAGCTTGTTTTGCCTTCGCAGATCTGCTATTGAATCCAAAGAACCTACCTTAGCTTCGTAAAGCTACCGGAGTAGGATAGCGGAAAACAGAGCGTCTTGTGATCGAGGGGATCCTTAGACTACCTGAGGACCACGTTTATTGCTCGATTCCGAAAATCGCTGTGCTTCTGTGACTTTTGGATAGCTGCCAATCGACCTCTCGCTTCCTTGTTAGCTGCCATACCTCATTCCTGGCTATTCAAGCGCCTCCATCTAATCGGTAGTACAACGCTCGCAATCGTGCGTTGCAGCCGAACCAGACAAGCTTCTCTGAAGGCTTGCGACATTATAACTTCAGAGATTTGCTGGTCTTTGGCGCTCGCATCTTCACAATTTCTATCCTGCCATGCCTCCGCCGACGATTGACACATCTGTCGCTCGATCGATGTATTCGACTAAAGCCGTCAATGGCACATTATCCGGACACTCGTATTCGCTCGAACCTCGAGCGCGAAGCCTATCAACAGCATCTACTTCTTCATCTATTTCTATTGCCACACCCGACCCCTCCTCTGGCAACCCCTCCTCCTCTTCACTATACCTACCTTCTTCGAACGGTACTCGAGGGGCGTCTGAACAAGCAGGCGGCGCAGCGGCGGCTTCATCTTCCTCAGTAAGGAATCCTCGAGCTGGGCCGTCTTATGCCCCCGAACCATACGACTACGAGGACGCAACCTACACGCCGGAACCGGAGCCCGAGCCTGAGTCGCAGGACGAATATGTGATTGCTTTGCATGATTTTGTTCCTAGGGAACAAAACGCGACATGCATATCATTTCGCAAGGGCGAACGTATCCACGTCTTGAACCGGGACCACAGTGGATGGTGGGATGGCGAGATAGAAGGCCGCCGTGGCTGGTTTCCCAGCAATTACGTAACAGAAGATAGACCATCGTCGATGAATGAGAGGTTGCCCACCACGCGGGTGAGCGCTTGTTTCGATCGTCTTCCATAATTTTTCTAATAGTACCCATATTCTAGCGTCGACGCGGACATGGTGCCTCGAAATCGAACGGCTCTTCCGCATCGCGAGCGAACACCGCAAGTAACGGTTTTGATACGGCGTATGGTATAACCGATGATCCCGGTGGTGACTTGCTTTTCCCTGCAGCAACGAGCAATACCCCACAGATCATGATTTCATTACTACACGGCCTTCAGCTGCTGCAGAATACGACGCTATCCAGACGAATAAGTCACTATCAACCTTCGGTCGCTTGCATCATCCAATGCATTCGGTCCATATTACAGGCAACTGAATGTCTTCCGCGCGATGCGCCTCTACTGCGGAGATATCCTTCCCTAGCCCAGGAACGCAAACGCGTACTATCCGAACTCGCGCTACTTGTCACACAAGCAAAGAAGGCGTCAGGGAACTACGAACATGAAGAGCAGCGGGAAGCAGATGAAGAGCTTATGCTCCGGCTGGCCGGCCAAGTTTTCGCCCGTGTTCGCCGTTTCCTGGCCGTCGCTGTGCAACACGGCATCGAATTACCCGAGCGGAAATTCCAGGCATCCGAAATTGGGTCGTCGACTTTGTATGAGCGCGGCGAGGACGAGCAGACGACCATGCAGGACCATTATGGATTCAATGGGGATGACGAGGTTTACTACCCCGTGACAACGGTGCATAAAAAGTCACAAAGTGAAAGCGTCGCACGGACTTCATACGAGCACGAACGTGAGCGCACCTCGACACCGTCGTCAAGTATCCGCACGGCCGGTTCGGGCTCCACAGAGTCTGATCATAGAAGTGCGCGATGGCAGACGCTAGAAGAGCAGCAAGCATATTCAGATGTTATTTTGAAGGATAATGGCGTTCCCGCTGGTACACGATATAGTCGTGGAGTGGCCTCGCCATACGTGAATAATAGTATGCAGGGCCGTGTTGTTGTGCACCATCGGTATCGCTCAGGAAATATGTCAATCAGCAGCTCGTCAAGTTTCTCGTCGTCTTCTTCGTTCGATTCGCCAGGTACACCCATGACGCCTCCTTTCCCAGAAGGCCCGTGCAATCCAGCCCAAGTCCAACAGGCACTCAGGATGTCGCATGATAACCTCCTGTCAACAATTGCCGCATTCATTGGCCACGTACACTCCCACTCTCGCTCTGCTCATGCCTCCAGTACAGGTCACCTCTACGCACTCGTGAAGCAGATTGTGGACATTGTTTGCAAGTTACTGACCATTGTGGATGCGGTAATGAATGTCAAGGACGTTCCGTGGATGAAAATCTCGGCGCTGGAAAACGCCAAGGACCACCTCTACCAAATGGCATGTGCACTTGCAGACGCGGTGAGAGAGATGGCGACGAATCCGAATCCGCTGAAGCCGGAGGAGGAAGAACGAGGGCAGCTCCTTAAGGCTGCGACGGATGCTCTGAAGGCAGGCTCGGACTGCGTGTCGGCAGTGAAGACATGTCTTGCACGCCCTCTAAATGCGGCACCCTTCGTCATCATCCTGCCGCCTATGTCAGATTCGACAATGCCTGCTGTTCATGGCGACTCTGGAGACACAAAGCGCGGGTCCGTACAGAGTGTCGGGACTGTGCTACCCAGCCTCCCGAGTTCGCCTAGTGAAGAAGAGTTGAACGAATTACATGAACAGGTACAAATTGGGTATGCGACTACTACACCCGATTATGAGGAAGATGATACGATTCAGCCGACTTCAAGGGCCCCCGTTGTCAGAAACTCGTACGGAGTTATTCAGGAGGAAGCGTACGACGAAGATAGCGGGCAGACTATCACTTTCCCGAATGCGGAGCGCGATCGACAGCAATTTATTGCAGCACTGAACGGAGAGCTCCATGGCGAACCAATCCTGGAGGTGGAGGAAGAGGAGGATACAGAGGACACGATACCGTCTCCCGACCCAGGAAGACATGCAGATACTTACAGCGTAAGCGTTGAGGATGCAACAACCTGGGAAGGCAGCCAAAGAGCACCTAGCACTTTGGAGGAGAAGCTTGTTAACGGCGATTTACCTGCGGTTCCGGAAGATGACGAGGACGGAAGCGCACTCAAGTGGGCGTTGGGACACGACTATGGACAACAGGACGTGGCTTACAATAGCGATGGCTTCCTCGTAGGCGCTACTTTGGGGGCACTCGTGGAAAAGATGACCCCCCACGACCAGATTGTCGATGCAACATTCTCCGCCATCTTCTTCATGACGTTCCGCCTTTTTGCGACCCCTATTGAGTTGGTTGAGACTCTCGTTGATAGGTTCAGCCTCGAGCAGCCCTACGGATTGTCTGAACTAGATGGACAGATTTGGAGGCAGCGAAAGCAGGTTCCTGTTCGGTTGAGGGTTTTGAACTTCCTAAAGCTTTGGCTAGAGTCCTATTGGCGAAAGGGAAGTGACGACGTCGCCTTGCCTGTGCTCTTGGACTTTGTTAGAGGGACTCTCAATGAGCTATTTGTCGCACAAGCTTCGCGCCTTGAAGACCTCATCGCCTCACGCCAGTTAGCTTCGGAGAATCAACCAGCGAGCCCCGTATCCGAACGTTACAGGATTGGTGACCGCCTGCGTGATGCAGGAATGCCTCTCAACCCACCTGTCGTCTCCTCTCCTTCGGAAATCCCCAGACCGATCATGACGAAGACCCTTCTTGCTGCCCTTCGACTAAAAAACTTTGCCTCAATAGCGGTCACCGACTTCGACGCTCTGGAGCTGGCGCGACAATTGACAACTATGGAATGCAATCTCTACTGCGCGATTACTGCCGAAGAAATGCTGGAGATCGGCCAGCATGGTGCTCCTGCAGCGGTGAACGTTAAGGCTGTCAGTGCCCTAAGTACGGCTATCACTGGTTGGGTTGCAGAATCTATTCTGGATGAGCCTGATTTGAAGAAACGTATCCTTTTGGTAAAGTTCTTTATCAAACTCGCCGACGTAAGTGCAGAATTTTTCCTGCATCCCACACATTGCTAATAGCATGACTTGATATAGCGATGCACATCCTTGAACAACTTCAGCACCCCTCGTTCTATTCTTGCCGCTCTCGACTCTTCGACCATCTCAAGATTACATCAGACCTGGACCGTGCGTCATGTCGTATATTGTTACTGCGTATCGGTGCTGATTTCTCTTCCATTCTTCAGGGCTTAGCACAAAAGAGTAAGATTCAACTCGAAGCTCTCAGGAAGCTAGCCGATCATGCCCGGAATTACCACGAGTACCGGTCTAGACTACGCAACACAGCACCTCCAGCTGTGCCCTTCCTCGGTAAGTAAAACTTCTGATGCCTGGAATTTAATTTCGTCTGACTGCTTCATATTTCGTCAGGCCTTTATCTCACGGACTTGACGTTTTGCAGAGAAGGAAATCCTTCTCATCGAGCTTCACCCATGGCACCCGAGAAGAAGCTACTGAACTTCAACAAGTATCACAAACTGGCTAGGATTGTTCAGGACATGCAACGCTTCCAAGTCCCTTATACTCTCAAAGACATCCCAGAAGCACAACAATACCTACAATTCTGTTTGGATAAAGCCAAGGACCACGGCGACCTGGAAGATCTCTACCGAAGAAGGTATGTAATTAGAAACTTCTCTCGTCTCAGCTCTAAATCTTATTTGCCATTCTACAGCCAATTGCTTGAGCCTAAGCAACCGGCAGAAACACCTTCCAGCGAATTAAGGACGATATTCGGCTGGGGGAGCCGATCGCAAGGGTCCAACCAGTCGTCGTCAGCAGCAACTATAGCATCCTGAACACAGACTAATTCCTTCCATTTTGTAATCTCATTCATGTGTCTTGATTGTTGGTCATACTGTATCCTTATTTTGAATTCGGATTTAGTTGTCTGCCCCTTGCTGTCTTGTTGGACCCAAATGGCGCTTTGTAAAACCTATCTTTTGCTTTTCTGCTTCCTTTCGCTTCAGACTCTCCCTTCTATCTTATTTATATCTTTTGCTTTCTCTTCTTTGTCGTCAAGGTTCCCAATCTTCTACTCATCGTACCATACAGCACTCTCACTGGCACCTTGTTACCGTTTTCTCCTTGCTGCCACTTGTTTAGTCAATCAATAGCATGTCTTGTTCTTGTAGGACTCGCAGTCATAGTATTGTTCCATTGCATGTTTAATGAAACGCAATATGTTCACATTAAAGACATCATCAACGTGTGATCAGCGACAGCATCTAAGTCTAGCCACTGCTCATCGGATTCCGATGCATGTACCGAGTAACTTGGTAATGGATGCCATTTGTTGTCTCAAGCGCGTTGTCAAGCCGGCCTCCGCTATGTGGAACGGGTGTGTACGTGTCCATATCCACACCTGGTCCAAAGTCGAGGACGAAAGACCGGCTCTGCGTCGCACCGAATAATCGTGAGCTCTCCATTGCAATGGAATAGACAGGAGAGGAGTCATTCCCCGGTGCATGCACGCTCCAGCCCTCACGCGGGTTGCGCACATCCCAGAAGGATACGACGCTGTGACGCGCGGAGCCAGCGGCGATGGTGTGCCCCGCCGCTCCGCCCGTCGCGACCGTGTAGATAGGCTCTGTTGACCAGGGGTCGCACATGCTAAGCACGGGTTTGAAGACTGGAACACTTATGTCGTTGTTGACGGGTACGTTGATGTTAGCCCCTGCGTCGTCGTTAGAGCGCTTGGGGACGGGGATGCTCGAGGAAGGGGAGACGCGCAGGTCGTATACTCGCACGAAACCGTCGAACCAGCCTGCGACGAGCGTTTTTCCTGAAGCCGAACCGGGGAACGAGGGCGGGGTGTTGCAGATGCCATACACGGCAGAGGACTCGCGCACGCCGTCGGTTGAGCTGTCTTTGCTTCGGCCGATGCTGCTGAAAACGTACGACGGGTTCAGGTCGAGCGCGGCCTCGGTGATGGCGTGGATCACGAACGGAGTCCGTCGCGAGCTGGTGCCAAAGGCGGCGTAAGGGGTTGAGGCGGTGGAGACATGTGTCGCCCAACCCCGTGCGTCGAGCTGCAGCTGCTGCAACTGTCCACTTGAGGTGTTTCGGAGAGTGGCTTTCGCGAGATTGGAGTTGGAGATTGTCATGGAGAGGTCTTTCGAGACTGAGAGACCCTCAATGGAGTCCTCATCCCAGTACAGCGTCTGTAGAGTAGGAACGAGAGGAGGTATCTCCCTTGTCGCAGCATCTCCACTATGATTTCCTCTTTGTTCGGGGAGCTCGATTTGCATAACATACCCGTCTGCGAAGCCTGCCAGTAGCGTTCTATCTTGGCCATCATCCGGAAGAAAAGATATACCCGTTATATCATGCCTTGCTTCAGGCTTTTCGTCCGCATCAGTCCGTCTGATGGTATACGACGCCTCGAAGCGCACATTGCTCGTCTCAGCGTCTATATGGCTCAATGAAAACACAAAAGACTGCATTGTGCTCCCGGCCGCGACAACCAGGCGCGTGCGTGATGCCGCGATCACAGGAAGGAGCTTCCCGCGCCACGCAGCGGTCAGCGGCCTCGCCACAAACTTGCGGGAGTCCCAGTTACGTTGGGTGAGGACATCGTATCGGACGCGCTGACGCGGCGACCAGATGGTCTCCGTGCATGACAGGCTCCACGAAAAGCGTTTGTTCTTCCGGAGGTATGAGCTCCAGCCGAGCTTGTTCACCTAAGTGGTAGAGTAACGAGAAAAACTTGTTTAATAAGTACATGTTTCCGTAAGGACTGGTGTCGGGTACTTACCACATCGTGCAGGTGCCTACAGGTCAGACCAAGGCGATGCAGAGAGACTAGTTCTAGGTAGTCCAGGAGGATGAAAAGCAGATCTTCCGGCAAGTCTAAAAGGTTACTAAACGATTTTATGCGAGTTGTACTGAAAGTTTTGCATAGATCGTCATAAGTCATGATTTCAGGTTGATTTTGTATGAGATTTATTCTAGGGAAAGCTGCAGCAGTTATATCCTCAAGATGAAATGGTGCCGCAGACTGTCCCGCCCGCTTGTAAATAGTGAGTTTGCGTAACTGGACGAGTTGGCATAAACTGTACAAGATGCAACCATGCCATTGCCTCGTTCTGAGTTATTGAACGACTCGGAGGAGTCCCACGCTACCTGCCACTGGCACTGGCAGTGAACCGGTGACCCTGATGTGCAACATCTCGATCTCTTATTGGCTCAATATTGTTAAGAGAAGCATATAAGCTTTGCAATATTTCCTTCCGCAGTAACGTTTATAGAGCAAGGTGAACTTTTCGAGCATAGATATCACCGTATTTATATATATCTATGATCCGCCGGCGGCGAAACGATGTGAATATGTACAGTATGTGCTTACGACTGATTGCTGGGAAAATCCATCAATACCACATCATTCGCTATTCCGTTGTGGGTTTATCACTACAGTAGTATGCTGTGAGTTATCCTGGTCCTAGATACCGATGAGACATGATTCCTGATTAACTTGAATTATGTATGTATATGTAGCATTGGTGGGCGAGGTCTTCGATGGATCGGATGGTTCAAGCAAGTGCCGATCCACTCTGACTATGTATGCACCACAGCCCTTCGGACGTAGCGCGTATACCTAGCGAAAATGCTGTGATGGCGTACGACAACTTATTGGTTATACATTTGTATGCACAACGAAACGTTTTGCGATGGAGTTTAACCGGTATACATCGTCTGCAAACATTCTTTTCATTTCCGACCCCGAGGGGCCAAAATTTCAATGGTCTGGTGCGTGCATCGTACCTTCCGAGATATACAGGAAGACACATAAATGACGATGTATTCAAATGTATACATACTTTTGAAGACGAATATGTTTCGGCATGTCGGCAAATTAGCCGGAGCTTGAATATCCGGGTTTTTCCGTATGATTTGCATTCTATTCCGTGCATGTCTTCAGTTCGTGGATGCTACACAGGATATTTCAAACGAATACAACAGTTTCCTCGTATGAAACAAACCCCATAATCGTGTATGAAACTCAAGGATCGCTCAGCGCTTACTCTATGATTGCGCTCACCAGGGTCACCACAGATGCACATGGTCTTCGGCGTTTGCGATTCCTCGACTCGGCCAGGCGGTGAGTTTCTGTGGGAGAGAAGGATAGCCTTTCAGCTCAAAAGGCGGCGTTTAGAGTGCAGGATCAGTGATTCTGGAGAATCTTCCGAAGGACAGTATTATGATCCCCAGGATGGGCGTGGGGCATATGAAATGTATGAGAGGATTGCCGACAGCCCTGATCATGTAAATAGGTATGTGAGGATCTATTACATTCAATGCTGTGGTCAAGTATATCCTGAAGCTGATCATATGAACAGATGACGCACTGCGCGTGCTATATTTTCATATTCTATTTCGTACTTTTCGTGTGATGGGGATCGGAGGTTGCGAATAGCATGGCATCGAAGCTTGGAGAAATACGCGACAAGCGCGGGGCATCTACTAGTATAAAATGAAGGAGCTTGGTGCGGTGTGGACTTTGTTGTTGGACGCCCGACGTACCGACTCTGCCTTACAGTAACGACGACGTAGACATGACCAGCTGTGGGATGAATCGGCTACGTGCAGCGGTCGTGCTCGCCGCGACGGTGGCGACAGGAGTGCAAGGAGCGCCGCAGGCAACATCGTCAACAGCGACTTCACCGGTCAGCGCTGGCACGGGCGCACCATCCATCACGCTCTCTACGACAGTCCCCGCACCAACAATACCCTTGACGAACGACATCCCCGCACAAGTCGCTCTGCCTCCAGTTCAGGCATGGTGCCCGAGCGAAATCTTCTGTGCCGGCTCGGTGAGTGGTTGACCTTCAGTGCTCGTTAATGCGCACACTCACAGTCAATTGCGATGCAGCTCTTGCAAACCGTGAACGTCGCATCGATCTATGCCGACCCAAAGACGTTTGTCGACAAGCCGACGAACAAGTCTTCCTCATCCGTTCTTAGCGACTTCAACACGATCGTCTCTGGCGCGGGTAACAGGACCTCGAACATCACCGAGGGGCAGATCGTCACTTTCGTGGACACAGACTTCCGTGGGGAAGGACTCGAACTCGAGGGGCTCGCGCTGTCAAGCTTCAACCCGAGCCCGCCTTTCCTCGGAAACGTCTCGGACCCACTCGTCAAGGCATTCGCGCAGACGGTGCATGGATTCTGGACGCAACTAATCCGCGGGACGAATTCGACCACGCTGTGCGATGGGGTGAGCTGTGAGAGCACGTTGATTCCGTTGAATCATACGTTTGTGGTACCTGGTGGACGATTCAGGGAGCAATGTACGTTACTTCGAATTGGCTTATTTTTTTTTTTCTATGCTAATGAAATCGGATAGATTATTGGGATAGCTACTGGATTATTCAAGGCTTGATTGAGTCGCAGCTATTCGATATTGTCAATGCTACACTACAAAATTTCATGGATGAAATTGAGAAATTCGGGTTTATTCCCAACGGCGGACGTATCTATTGTACGCAATACTGTAGTTATACAAGCTACTAGTGGTATTGACGGGATTGTTTCGCTTTGTAGACCTTAATCGCTCACAGCCTCCTCTTTTCATCCACGTATGTTTTACACCTTTTCCATCAAAACGCAATACTAACTCTGAAACCTTTATAGATGCTTTCGGACTACGTCTTAGCCTCTAATGACACTTCCATCCTCACTCGTGCCCTCCCTCTTGCCGAACGCGAGTTGGAATTCTGGCACACGAACCGTACGCTCAATGTCACGAGCCCCTTTACGAACAAGACATATGCAGTATCACGCTATGCCGTGAACAACACCGCTCCTCGGCCGGAGTCATATCTGACAGGTTCGTATGACTTAAAACGACTCTTATATTGTGCTCACATCTTTGCAATAGATTACACAACGGTGAACGGGCCCGACATCACGACTCCATTCACTGAGGACCAGAAGAGCGAGTTATACTCCGAGCTCGCATCTGGTGCAGAGACCGGGTGGGATTATACCGTACGCTTTGCAAGCCAACCGTTTGCTGGTGGAACGAACAATACGAACCCCGTTCTGCGATCATTGAATATCAAGAACACCGTCCCAATTTGCCTGAACAGTATTTTATGTGCGTTTTGTCATTTTGTTTGTCAACTTGAATCTTTCTTATGTTGTGTTAAAAGACAAGGCCCATCTACTTCTCGCCCAGCTATACTCTCCTCCCTTCGCAACTTCCACAAACACGAATGACAAGGAACTTGCCGCATCACACAATGCATCTGCCGAAAACCTGCGCGGGGCGATCCTCGACCTCCTGTGGGACCCCTCTAAGCTCGCGTTCTACGACTTCAACCTTACGTCTAACACGCGCAACACCATCTTCACCGCCGCGCACTTCTATCCGTTCTGGAACGGCATCATCCCGAGCGAGGTGCTGACGAACGAGACAGCGGCATTCGGCGCGTTCGCGTCGATCAACATGGTGGTGAACAGGTACAACGGCACGTTCCCGACGACGTTCATCGAGTCGGGCCTGCAGTGGGACGCGCCGAACGCGTGGCCGCCGCACCAGTACATCGCGATCCAGGCGCTTCGCGCGCTGCCTGCGAACGTCTCGACGAAGGCTGTCCCCCCGGCATCTGGTGGCTCGACGTTCTCGCTCATCCCCTCAGGCCAGATAGGGATCGAGGAGAGTCAGCTCCCTGGACAGCCCCTCCAGGCGGGCGGAAACTCATCTGTTGCCGACTTGAACGCGTTAAATGGGACAGTTGTGAATGGGGGTAATGCAACGAGTGGGGAAACTTGGAGCGTCACCCTCCAGCGTGAGATGGTGAATCGCTACATTACGAGTGCACTCTGCAGCTGGTGAGTGACTTCTTGTGTCCCCTACCCCCACTGCCATAATTCCTTGTTTCTTTATTCTGGCATGTGTGTTTCAAAGTCTCCATTATTTCCGCTAAATCCATTTTGCTTCGGTTTAATCCTTTATCGGAAGTGAACGCGCTGCTAACACGTCTTAATGATCCGCAGGCACGCGACCGGAGGATCGATCCCCGGTCTCCTCCCTCGTCTCTCGGACGCTGAGCTGCAGGTCACACAGAGCCAAAACAACACCGGCAACGTACGTCATCTTTCCTTTATACTGCCACTACCAGGAAGCTGGCTTGGTTATATTCTATTCGGAGATTTTTTTTTCTTACGTCCATTCGCTTTCCTATCGCTAGATGTTTGAGAAATTCTCGTATTCCGACGTCGATTCTGCCGGACGGGGCGGAGAGTATACCGTCCAGGCTGGATTCGGCTGGACGAACGGCGTCGTGCTCTGGGCGGCGTCCAATTATGGGAAAGTGCTCAATGCACCAGATTGCCCGCCTCTCATCCTCGCTACTAGCTCTACGAACTCGAGCTCAGGCACTGGAACAGGTAATGGGACGAGCAGTGGTTCAGGCAGTGGCAGTGGAAATAGTTCGGGCTCCGCTCGCACTGAACCTGTCTCTCACATTGTAACATTCACTCTGCTCGTCGGTGCAGTGGTTGTTGCTCTCGTGTAATTAGACTTATGCTGGCTGTGCCTTGAAAATTGTTTGTGACATCCAGTTCCTACTTTATCAGACTTCCATAAATTACTTTTTTTTGAGACACTCGGGATACATTGGAAAGTCATGGTAGTTTCATTCACGTGTGATGTCTCGAAGCAATATCTGTGTTCGACCGTATGTTTGCTAATGACATGCCAGTGTGTACGAAACCAACCTCAAAGCAGAGTTCTGGGTGCACATTAGCCGTTTTTTTTCAAAAAAAAAAGTACAAAAAATGTAAGTCGGGTCTATTTGAGTTTACTCACTTGGACACGAGCTACGATATAAATATGGAGCATTAGCACAATTGCGCCGCATCGGTGGACCAAAACCGCAGAGAAGTCGAGCAATTTATGAAAAACAGGAAGGAAAAAAAGCATCATAGCAAGATTCATACCACATTGTCAGATATCTTGCGCCGACTGCGGCGAAGCGTGTGTGTATTTAGGCGTCATGGCATACACACCATGGAGTACTTGCGATCGATCGATCGTAGAGCACCTCTAGTCATAATCCATAGCCGCAAGTACGTGCACTTATTTCGTTTTCGTTTCGCGTTTGATTTGGGCGACCGGCGGGAGAACCATGGTAGGAGCAAGGGGAGCAGCCACCATTGCAACTCCAAGAGAAGCCCTCGCCTTCGATGACCCGGGACAGAAATAAGTACGCTCATGCTCAGGCTCGATCAGCTTCCACTGCATTCAGTTCCTCCTTCCCTCACGCCACGCGACAGCGGCGTTGCATGAAGTCTGGACTTTGGTAGACCCTTGCCAGCGGGTAATAATGATGGGTGCAGCGCTACAGGGGCAGAGTATGATAGATCGTCATTTCCTGTATTTCAATAGAGTCGAATGCCGCAGGTCGAACTGATGAATGAAAGGCATTGAGACCTTTTGTAAGACGTTCAGGTACCGGACGCCGGAAAGTCAGGATCCTACTTCTCTCCGCAGACAAAGGGATGCTCAGGGCAAGGGCGAAAACGGACAATTATACACCAGCACTTACATAGAAAAAGCAGTACGTTATGTACCTTCAAAATCCATTGTCCGCGGGCTGAACGACGGACGAACTTGAAGGCGCGGAAGAGAACGACTGGCCAAAGACCGAAGTTACGTCTTTTAATTGACGGGAAGCATCGAATGTTGACTCTCGGAAGCAATTGTGTGTAGCTGCAGTAGGCAACTGGGAACGAAGCCAGTCGACATGCAGCCATCATGCCGCCACGTAGGATAAACACTGCGTAGGCTCAATGGGAGCTGTGCCCGCCAGAAGCTAGCTGCGAAGTACATTCCGTGAGTACCTGTGTACCCAGTGCGATCAGTTCTACCTCCATCTTCCGCGCAATCGACGTTCAGAGCATAGCCAAAATTTCGGAGGCTCCCTGCCCCGACCGGCTATCACTGTATACGCCCGTAGAACCACGATACAAAATCTTCACCGCGCTTTGCACCACTTCGCACAGATATGTGCAAATAGACGCAGAAAATGAAAGCAACGAACCAGTCGTCGCCTAGCAGCCGAAAACGCAGCAGAACATTGTTTGGATACCGGATAGCTGTTTCGTGATTCTTAGACAACGCCGGAAGGCAATGTCGATCCGGCCTTTATAAGAACAGTGCGAAGGCCGACAATCCTGGAATTTCAGTTCGCCTTATCGATAGGCCATAGCACTCAGATAGCTGGGAGGAAACCATTGAAGTACGAGGTGCTCGGGAGCTTACCCAGTTATCAGATTTGAATCCACAATACTATGTAGATACGTACGCGAAATGCGCTGTGTAAGCACGCCCATTGATGGCTCGACTTTAACCCATAGTGTGACTGAGAAGTGTGAATGCATCGAATCAATACATTCGTCAACTAAGTTTGGATCCCGATTTTGCTTCTCTGCGCAGTCGTCCTTAGTCTTCGGTGAAATCAATTGGTTTCTATTCCACGACAATCAAGCAGGCTCGTCTAAACACGCGCGAACAAGTTCCTCGAGACTTGGAAGGCAGGTTTGGCTCCTTATCGCGTCGATCGGGCCGATCAATAGATAATCAAGCGCGCAAGTAAATCACAGACGGGCAACAGCCTCCCGACTAGCAGCGGCGTCCAGTATCTCGAGCTTATTGGATAGATCGTTTCAACGTCGGCTCGAAACTGTGTGATTCGGAGATCCCAGAAGGAAGTTTCGCAGAACCTGTGCCCTGAACAGTAGGTTAAATTCGCGGTGTTCATGTTCTGAGCTAGTCGTAGGCATCCGGGCCGACATCATCGAGTGGCCATATGCAAAGAATTGCGGGGTCAGGACCAGCAGGATACAATAGAAGCCGTAGCAGAAGAGCTCCGCGACCGACGGACGACGTCCGAATACTTTTGAATGGGTTCCGTTAAGTCATGTTCGATAGTCCTGTATTGTGGGATCAGGATTACCGATCATAAATGAGATGTCCCGTCATCCGCAGAAGGCCTATTGAATGATGAAATTGAGCATGTGTTGTTTCCGAATGCCGAGGGTATTTGTAGAGACGGACAACAAGGAAGAGCAATAATGGCGTCGGGATGGTAGTGGTTGGAAGAAGAGAAACGACTGCGCTAATGGGTGATCCGAATCTCCAATTGGCTGCACTGCTGACAAATAAGTGCAAGCATGTACATCTCACTACTACTCAGGCTTTAGCGCCACCGTGACTCGCAATACAATTCATTCGTACACTACACTAGCATGTCCTCGGTATGCCTTCTGCCGCATCGACATCGCCAATATCTTCCTATCTCGCCGTAAATGAAGGACGGACTGCAGGGAAATGGGCTGCTCGAGCCGCGAAGCATCAATACAGACAAGACGCTCCTAGATTGGCCCTCCGGCTCTCAGGCTGGCTGTGTTGCCCGTGATGCTTATTTTTGACTTCATCATCTGTACTACAGGCTATTCTCTTTTCTTGTCGTTTCTTTCGATTAGGCCGCGATGCAAGAGCTATCTAGCGAAACTTTACTCGATCTCGCACCGTATGTCCCGCACAGGTATTTTGTTGGTTGAAGTGATTTGGCACGGGGCGATGGCCCGCGGGAGAGGAGGAATGATGGTACGTTTGTCAATGTCTAGCACGTATATAATACAAGACGTGCGTCTATAGACCCAAAGCAGTTCGCCATCAGCAGTACTCTCTGCGACATGTGTCTATCAGTCAAGGGCAAGAGCCTCTTCCTTGGCATCTACAATATATACATATGCACTGCATCGTCTCCTCCCTTGCCAATCAGACGCAATATGAGCAAAAAAAGCTTATGGCTAAATTTCCAGGCTGGCGCCTGGTAGTACATCAGCTGCGTCTCATTAGCACGTAACTGCGGTCCAGGGGCAAATCGTGATTGAACTGCAAATAGCTCTGCATAAACCTGCTCGTGCACAGTCATCAGTTCGAAGTACCTTTACCCGTATGATGGCAAAGATGTCGTAGCACCAGTTCCGTAGAGGCCTGGAGTAAATATAGTCGGACGTTCGCAACAGGCACGTTAGTCACGTTTGAATGATAGATTTGAATTTATACAAATTTTGTACGATATACTAAGTAATGCAAAAGATGCGGGTGAGACACGAACAGTAAGCTACAAATAATTAAGTATCGAATGCCAGATGTAGGGATGTCAGAGCATGTTGAATGACGAAAACACGGACGTTAAAATAAAGAACAGGATGGGAGAATAATGCGAAATATATACGATTGCTGGGGAAGAGTGGTGGAATGAGGAGTCCTTTTGGCCAAGAAGGTGCAGACCGTCCGTCCGTGATATGTGATCTCTAAGGAAGTTCGAGCCCATCCTCTAGCCGATTACTGAGCTTGAAGTATTATCCGAGGAGGCCATGTCCAACCATTGTGGACTAGCCTTTGTACAAATAGGAATAGCAATACTGTTGAGGAGGACGGTAAGCATCTCGGTTCGTATCTCGCGTGCCCGGGATTAGAACTCACATTGGAATGAAATGAGAGCAGCGATAGATAGTGCTGCCGAAGACAGCATGACGAATGGATGACAACGGGTGCAGACGATGTGAGACGGTAGATGTGCCCTAGAAGAACACAGATCCGTTCGATTGCGCAGCCGATTTGATCGTGGACGTTGACTTGGTGTTTCCACCTTTGTTGTCGTTGCAGTTCACGGGTGCAGAGCCCTGGGCAGACTGGGAGGTGGTGAAGAGGGTGGCGAAGAAGGACATGATATCAAGTATGGTGGTTGGGAGGTCGGTATTTAAGTGTTGGGGTGCAAGGGCCACTATAGAGACAAGTATGATCGACCGGAGAGCGATGTAAAGGAGGTGCTCTGAGAGAAGAGGCAATTGACTGAGGAGAGGCGGATGGGTTGTTGGGCTATGATGAGTGCCAGACAGTCCTCCTTTTAAGCTCATCGGGCCAGTACGCAGGCTGTACACTCAGGGTATAGCAAGGAAAGGAGAGGTACGTTACCGTACTTCCATACTGACTGACTCAAAACGCATCATCTGCGCACGGAACCGCCACGCGTGAATAAACTCACAGATCGAAAAATCCAAATCCAAATCCGAATCCAAATCAATTTCTGTCCGCTTTTGCAACCGCCGAAAAGAGCGTATAAGCTTGGATCGCGGAGCACCCGGGTTCGCATGAGCGCGCTATGCCGTGTCTAGTCGCCAGGCTGCCAGAAAGCCCGAGCCCGATTCCGAAAACGCTAAAAGAGTCTGCAGCAAACCTTCTTGCTGGTACTCACACACACGGAGTAAATGCAACTGTATCAGCTCTCGGTCTTTTGATGGAGAACACCGAATCTGCGAAGACGCGCTGCGATACGCCGACCTTAGGCCCAAGTGTGCACTGATGGCTTAGTTTCATCGCGCCGTAAACGGAATGAACAGGGCTCGTGGAGGTGCCTCATTGCCGGCCGTATTGTTTGGTGAGAACGAAGCGACAGCTTCTTGCACTGGTTTTCAGATGAATTTTTGTCCATTCGTTGAACATCAGGACCATCAGCAAAGGTTGTGGACGGAAGACAAGGAGTGACTCGACCGATCCCACGGCCTCACTTGTCCATCAATGATTCCAGACTGCCTGACCCTAAGATACCACATTTGGACATATCCGCTAAGTTTGCTCCCTTTGGAGATGGCGAAGAACTCGTGCAGCTTGCAATCCGCTCACCACGGACTCGGGATAACTGGAAGATGCCTGCACGTACATTGTCCTAGGAAAAACGAAGCACTGTCGCCAGAATGATGGCACATATACGTATACAACCCGAGCCAATATGACACAGCTACCGAACCTTCTGCAAGCAGACGCCGTGGTTCGAGGGAACTTCAAGGGCACGGCACAGTCATTTACTTGTTCTGCACATGCTTTCTGATCTTCTGACTTCTAGGGAAGATGCAGTGCAACAATTACTAGTGTTCTCGTGGGTGCTTGGGCGGTGCTGTACAGTTGCAAGCCGAGAGATTCCAAATACCTGCAAAAAGCGAATCACGGGCGCCATTTGCATCCGGAGAATTGAATAGGACTGACGCCGTCTTAAACTCTGCTTCGGTGCTGCCAGGCGAAACACAGCCCTTCGGTTTGTTTCGACCCATCAGTGATATGGGCGGTAGCAGTGCTGCTGCATGTTGTACGGCGCCAGTTCCGGTCCTTGGCGCAGAATAATTGTCATTTATGACATATTCGACAAAGGGTGCACTGTAGACATGACAAAGAGAAACGGAGCCTGGGTGGGCAAGACTTCGAAGAAGTACCACGACTCGTGACAAGCGGGAGCACGCGTCAAGTCGCGTCATGTCTCTTCACCATCGACCAGGACAACAAGAACGACTTCGAACCTCAAGACAGCGGCGACGCAAGATAAAAACCGCGAGTATTTTGCAACGGCTGCGTCGGACGAGACCTTGTTCGTGCCACCCGACTTACTGCTCAATGCCTAGCGGACGCTACCCGCTTCAACAAAGCCCGTATCGGACGAGGCCTTCTTCGTGCCACCCGAATCATTGTTAAATAGTGGATGCTACACGCTGTAAAAGCAGCAGATGCCACCTGCTATAAAAAGCCCAGCGGATGCCACCGATATATATATTGTTACATTGAATGCATATTGCTTGCATTCGGGGTACGGAGTGGAATAAGTTGAGTATTTCAATTCACTATCTATTTACGGTTGGCACTATCTATGGAGACCTCGGTCGGCTTAGCCTTCCTTGTGGGTTTGCCGAGGCTTCTCCTTGTCAAAGGCTGCGCCTCCCTTCGGTTGTGGACTTGACTCGTTGACCCCTCAGCGACTTAAGTCGCTCTAGAGAAAGAACCTTTTCAGCAAGCTACAGGGCAGCTTCTCCCGCAAGAACCTGCCAGCCCAATTTTTCACTAAAGCATCCTTCGAGGAACCCTTTCTCTTTCTTCAACAACAAATGGGAGCGTGCGGGAGTGCAAGAACGAGTCACAGAATGCATAGGTCAGTCGCAACATTACATAGTTACATGTATTACTCGAGTCCTTCATTGGTGCATGCTGAGCGCTGTCGGTCGCCATCAATATCCGACTTCTCATACTTGTGCATACGTGCTTCTATTTCACTTGGTATTAGGGTACTAATCTCTTTATCCCTTACTCTATAGTCTACACGGACTTAGCTGTGCGTTGCGCAACAAGCGCTCATATGGCGCAAATCTTTTCCGATAGCCCCAGGTATGCCGACCCTGCAGAACCTGCACCGCCATCCTAAAGCTAATACACGTATGCCCTAGATTAACAGCGTCAGAAACCGATTCCTCCTCCATCACGCGATACCTTCCAGCCACGTTTTCGTTTATCAAAACAGGGGTGTATTATCCAGAATATGATGTACCTCAGCATGTTCTTTTTTCTTCCCTCTCCCGGAGGCTTTATCAAGCTTCATTGCTAAAATGTTAAATCGCGGGCGTCACGGAGTTGTGGCGACGAACTAAACATTTGCAATGATGAAAATTTATGTGAGTGGCGTGGAAAATCATCCTCTTTATCAATTTATCGCTGACAAGCTTGGCTTTGGCCTCCAATCCAGTGAAAACTACTTCAAATGCGTATATAGCCTACGGCAATTATATGGCGCCGAAACGGCTGAGTGAGCATTCTCATCTCCTCAGGGCACACTGGAAGATGAACAATCAATGATTATAATCGACTATTCTCAGATTTCCGAGTGACTCTACTCCACCTTCATTTGATCGAAGAAACCCTGAGCTTTGCGCGCGCTTGGTCGCTGCAAGACCCTTGTCTTCTCAAGATCATCAGCGCTTTGAGCGCGTTTCTAGAACGATATATCATGAAATGGGCGATGATCTGCGTTGCTTAAAACGTTCAGTTCAGAAGGCGGTAAAGCAAATACGCTCATCGCCTTCTTGACTGCGTGATCATGCGCTCATGTAATTGGCTTTTCCCCTTATCACATTCCTTTCTCTTCGAAACTGATTTGGATTTGGATTTGATTTTTCCTGATAGGACATCCTGGGATAGCTCTATTCAGTCGATATATGGGTGTCGAAGTCGCCGATCTGATTTACCCTTTTTATTGTAGAAGCGCGAAGCTTTCCACCGACTACCTGGGACGTCCTTGCCGATGCGCCAACTGGATCCGGCGAATACTGCCTTCGCGGCGCCCTGGGAGCGCTGGTTCTCGAATGGCGTGGACCATATTTGCCTGTTGTGCGAATGAACACGTACAAACACTAGTCATTCAAAGCTCGAAGAAGACCCTTGGAATCCATACATCTGGCCGGTCCAGAGCCTAATTCAAACTGTGTTTACTGGGGGGCATGACTGAGACAGATTTGCTGATAAACCCACTCGAAGGGGGAAATCATCCGGCGATCACTACGGACAGAAGATGACTCGCGCATAAACGCCCGGAGCCTTTCAACTTAACGGGTCAGGCTCTCGCCCAAGCTTACCTATGTGATCTCTGAGCATTCTCAGCTCCAGCCGCGGTACTCAGGGGGTGGGGCAAAGGGGTGTGTCGATCTCCTTCCTTTCTGAGGACTAGCTCCGGTGACCCAAAGAGGCTGATGAAGAAGACGATATTTACCATTCGTCCTTTTCCCCCTTTCATTTTTGATAGTCAATGACTCAGAATAACAGAACTCAGAATGCTCGACACTGCATTCGGGACTAGGTGAGCACACTTTTAGCTGAGGTTCTGTATGCGGACTTCAGATTACTCAGACATTGGATCTAGTTTGACTGGGCACCGACCGAGGTAGCCCGTATATCCGTTGTATCACGCTACGGTTTAGCTTGAAACGAAGTGGCGCTCTGGTTCTTGTATTCGTAAATTGATGTTCGACATCGACATCAATCACGAAAAAGTGAGCCACACACATATCTGACCAACCTTATTATCGAGACTGACGAGATGTCACAGTATACTGTAGCTGATTAGACTACTTTCATTCAGGCACCCAAGTCACCTTTTTTGACCGCGAAAGGTAAAACCGTCTACTGCCGCCATAAATCCGCATCTCCCCGCAAATCAGAAAACCATATTTCTCAGTAAGCGCTCGCAGTGAGCCCGTCGAGCCCGAGTAACATGACCTCATCCTTGTTTCACAACGCTGACCTGAAACCGCGCGACAGGACGCAGGTCGCGTAACCCTGGTGATGAAGAACGAGGATCTGACTGTGCAACTTGAAATGTCGCACGTGGCTGAGGAGGATTTCTTGGGTTTGGTTCTTCATCACGTCTGCGCGGCTACTGTGGGTACGCGCAGTTCTGCTCGCTACTGCGATCCTTGTGTGGTGTCCCTTCATCCTTCTTGTCCTGGCGAGGCTGAGCATTCGCACACAAGAACCCAAAACAATGTGAGTCACAGCTGTAAATATATACACAGTCATCTACATATATCACAATCAACGCATTTTTCTTCACTTTGCTAGTATGGTTCACGCCTCAGAATCCGAGGATCTATCATATCCACTGTGGATATCGGGAAGCAGTTGACAAACATAGCCGACTCGATCGGGCCTTTTCGAACTATAGGCCAAGGACGTCACATTGCTATCAAAGCTCATTTATAAACTCATGCAGAAGCGTGCCGTATTCTTGCTTAATGGTGATTGCTATGTTTATATTGATGCCGATTTTTTTTCTTCTGCGAACAGCATTGCGACAAATCTTCGATCCTGCAATAAAATATTGCCGATTTCGATCACGATCTATGTATTCAGCTTGGAGCCGAATAACAGGAAGAAAGAAGAGGGCAAGAAGCTTATGTGCATTGTGAGTCGGATAAAATCCACGCAAGGTTTGCGAGCGCCTGTACCCTAGATGGAAGGTACGCGGGGACTAACAAACCGCGGATGGATGTGTTAGAAGATGGGTAACTTTGATTGCCACATGGCTTATTCGATCTCATATATCATATAACCACCTTTGTATATTAAGCCGAGCACTGAGTAGAATATGAATAACTAAAAGGGATTTTATTTAGCTACCAGTACATACTAGTATTATACGCACTGACAGGCGCTGAAATGAAGCCCAATTAGGCCTTCAGCGCTAAAGCTTCTAGTACTAATTGCAATTATTCATGGCTTATTCAAGTTGGTAAGCGACTCTCATCTCATGTTCTCGCTCACGATGAGCCCAAAGCTCTCTCTCACAGGCTTCCACAATCTTGATCGAGCTTGACATCAATCGATGGCACAGATGCGTGCGGTTCTTGTGAAGAATGGTGCCGGCGGCGTCGAGAATTTGTACATTGGCGAGGCACCCAAGCCTAATCCTGCAGCAGGACAAGTGGTGGTGAAGGTATGCCGAAATCCATTTATCTTTCACATTCCTTCCCTTCGTTCGCTTGAGCAAGGAATCTTTGATGTGCCTGGAGGATTCGTCTGACTGAACTACACATCTTCTAGATCAAAGCATTTGGACTAAATCGAATGGATATCTCCCAGCGAGAAGGGAAATACCCAGTCCCCCCGGGTGCATCGCAGATTCTTGGGGTTGAGTTCTCAGGTCATGTCGACGAGCTCGGTTCAGGCGTCAGCGAGTGGAAGACAGGCGATGAAGTTTTCGGGCTCACAACAGGTGTATGTGTGCAATTGGAGATCAAGCACTTCTCGCAAGATAACAGAATATTATGTCAAATTCAGGGCGCATACGCCGAGTACATCGTGGTATCCGAGAAAGAACTGTTGCCGAAGCCTACGCACCTATCCTGGGTCGATGCTGCAAGCATTCCCGAAGTATGGATCACAGGTACGTGGTACTCATTGCTCCAGAGCTCGTCAGTTCGAAGCTTATAGGCCCTGGCTGGAACGTTCTGCATCATGCATTGGCAATGATGCGACTTTAAAGCCTGATTTTGATTATTATTTGCATATTCTTGTGCACGAGATCACCTTCTAAGGATCAGCGCTGACCCCCACAATGCTTCCTATTTGATATTAGCTTTCCAGGCACTCGTTGTTATCGGAAAAGTCCAGGAGGGAGAAAGTGTCTTAATTCATGCGGGTGCTTCTGGTGTGGGTCTAGCTGCGAGTCAATTGGCGAGATTCTACGGAGCGTGAGCCATTCAATCTCATCTGAAATTCTAGGCCTCCTTTACCCATTGACCACGGACAAACAGAAAGATAGTGATCTCGACCGCATCTTCGAAGGAGAAGTTGGACTTCGTAACTAATCTTCCTGGAGGTGTCCTCGGTGCAACACATGCCGTAAACTATAAGACACAGGACTTTGCCGAGGAGGTCAAGAAGATCACAAATGGCAAAGGCGTCAATGTCATAATAGACTTCGTTGGGCAGAGTCACTGGCAGAAAAATATCGATTCTCTGGCTGTGGATGGCAGAATGACCATGTTGTCTTTACTGAGTGGTAAGGACACGGTAGAATGGCCCTTTAATCAGTCATGAATTTTAATCACTTAAAATGACAGGTGCTCAAGTGTCAAACTTTAATCTCCTTCCTCTCCTCTACAAGCGCTTGCACATTGAAGGCTCGACGTTGCGCGCTCGTACGGTCGAATATAAGGAAGAGCTGGTTTTTCGGTAACCTTCGCCTTCCATATCTATACATTCACATCCGATAACTGATACATCCATGCAGTTTCAAGCGCGAAGTGCTCGATGGTCTGTTGAACGGAAAGCTTAGAAGCTATGTACACAAGGTCTATCAGTGGTCAGAAATTCAAGAAGCACACCGGGAAATGGAGGCCGATAAGAACATGTGAGTCTGCTCTCTCACACGCATGATCTTGACTGATGACACGTTCTTTGTAGCGGCAAAATTATCGCAGAAATTGCTTAGGGAAGAAACGGAATACAAACAACTTAAGATTGTACTTTTATGAGAGAAACACTCTTGTCGTTATTGATAATAACTGACGCTTATCTACTATAATTGATACACTGATCATTGGATATCTGTAATTGATTGTCGAACCTGGAGGATATTTGCCGGCTCCGGCGACTACTTTCATGTTAAAGTTAGATGTCCATACAGCAAGGATTTGAAACGCGCTTGAGTGTGCTGTGCATAGCTCGATCCATTCGCATCATTCTCGGATGACTGTAATGTCCTTTAACGGATTTCACATCCGCAAGTGCGACTGCCACAGGGCTACGGAGATATGTACATGCACTTCATTGACAATCCTGAACACAATGTATTTTTAAGGCCGGAAATCTGAGGATTGCGATGATAAATGATTGTCGAAGTTCATAGAGATTGCCAATGATCGCTGAGAGCCGCGTACAACCGGAGCATGCTCTCTGAAGTTAGGCATCAGCACGTCTATATTGAATATCTGTAACAAATAGTTCGTTAATGAGAGCGATGGAACGAACTGAACAAAATTTGAAGAAACACGTACAAACAGGTTTCAGTGGAGGATATCTGTCACTATCATCACAGTGTCAATTGAAATGGTGGACTGATGTTTTGCAAAAATGGGAAAACATACGTATTGTTTCTGTCCGGACTGGGTAAGGTGTCGATAGGTTTCCCAGCAGAGTCAATGAGCTTGTAATCGTATTGCATGAGGAGCATTGTTACGATGAGCTTGACCTCCAGCTTGGCAAATCGCATGCCGAGGCAAGGGTGACGTCCTAAGTTTTAGATTGGTAAGTTACATGGTTAGACCCGCATCATAAGACCTGCTAACCAACACCCCAACCAATGAAAGCCCAGTACGCTTTCCGATCTTCACCACGGTCAAACCGGCTTGGGTCCCATCTAAGATAATAGCTTAGTTGTCGTCGTTAGAACGACCAGATAAGAGGTGTTACATCTCTGGGTTGGTGTAGATGTTTGGATTCAAGTGGGGATCGGTTATTGGGCAAGCAACGAATGTTCCGGCAGAAAGCTTCTTTCCCTGGAAGATAACGTCTTCACCCTTGTCGGTCGGTACAACGCGTCGTAGGCATGCACCCGTTGTATTGATACGGATCGTCTCCTTGAGACAGACATCAAGTACTGACATCTCTTCCTCCCAGACTTTAGGCGGCAGATGCGCGAGCCGCGAGCTCAAGGACCCATTCAAAGGAGCATACTTAGCGACAAAAGAGCGAGTTTGGGTGAGCACTCGCTCCTTCCACTCTGGGTTCGCAGCCAAGTACAAGGTAAGCCAACTAGCCATTATCCCCGTGTTTGCTACCAAATAACTAAGGACACAATTAAAGCTTCTGAAGACTGATGTACGCACTTATGCCCGCAAATAACGCGCCAAGGGCGAACGTCACGATGTCATTCACATTATCTCCGCTGTCCAACAGTGCCTGAGCGGCATCTTCTTCTTCACGACCTTCTGCGAGGCGTTTTTCCAGTGTGCCTTTCAGGAGAAGGTATAGGTCAGTCGTTGCTTTCTCCTTGCGCTTTCGCGCCGCACTTGGAAACCACGGAAGAAGGACGGCGGAGGCGGTCCCTCCATTTTCGATTTCCCAGTACAGCTTTGCAACCCGAGCGACAAGAGTCGGATCGTCCGCAATTTCCCGATACGATAGCGCACGGCACGTAAGCTGGAATACCATCTGAGATACAAAGGATAAGTGGATATACAGAACGTTAGACCTGAAGTTCTTACATGGTATATATCGTCAAATGGATTGAATTGACCGGTACTTCCCCACTTTTCCATACACCGGTCAAGGTCTTTCAACATGACTGGGAGGGCTATACCGTATATCAGCTAAGATACCAAACAAACTATGTAAGTCTCACTTTTTGCCAATCTATCGGGTCTGATAATCATTGAAAGCCGTCTTCCAAACTTCGACTACAAAGGACATCTTGTATCAGCATTAGATATACGCACAGTAACAACTCAAACTCACTACATCCACATTATCGTCCTCTACATGTTCCTCCACCTTGATATCCTCAATCTTTGGGGACTAAGGTAATAAGTTGTATTAATCATTGAAGTACGAGTCAAGAAAGATATAATATGCTTACTGGCCCAAACAACACTTTATATCCTTCATCGAAGTTGAGATCCCTGTGACCGAAAAAGGTCTTCCGAGCTTCTTCCCCAGAAACCAAGAGCACTCTATGCTAATATTACATCAATGGCAGGTGCGCCATAGATAAGTATGATAATCTCACCTGGAGGACGTTGAAAGAAAATACATCTCCAAGCTTCACTAGACCTTCATGAGCAAAGAAATGGCGTCTCGTGAAGAAATCCCAAGACCCAATGAACGGGAGACCATGAAGGAATGGGAAGCCATCACTATCTTTGCTGGGCAGATGCTGGGAGCCTAGGTAGATAAGTAGCGCGAATAGGCTGGAAATGACCATGGCAAGAAAAAGTTGGGATTGGTGTTCCATCTGTTGGAGATGGTCCAACATGACAGACACATAAAGATTTGGCTGAGAGGAGGTATTGGGGTGCATCGTCGCCAACATTAGGGGCATTGCCTTGAAAGCACTCGTTAAGTATGTACTCTGGAAGGACAATGCGAGGGATCCCACGCTTTCAAGTTCTGTCTTGTTCGCCTTACTAGTACGGCAAACCTAAGACCCGTTCGGATCCCTTCATCTGAAGAAGGTAGCGAACATTGGCTACTATTCGTATGTGGGAACTTGACTTTATGTCTTCTTCGGCTTACGGGATCCTAGGCCCCAAAGGACTAAGTTCTGAGCTTGGTAAGGATAAATTAGTGTTACAGAAGTCTTGATGTTACCAAACATAAGAACTTGAGCGCTGTTCGACCATTTAGGACAGCGCAGATATCAAAATCTACTATAGTAGTACAGATGAAGGATGTACAGCCAGTGATGGTGAGGGTTAGAGTTTAAGAGGTCCATTCGGAGTTTGGCTATAGTAGGACGTGAGTTACAGTAATGTACCACTATTCGCACGCCACCGTGACAGAACTACATATACATAATACATACACACAAATGTAGTACCGTGACTTAGTAGTAGACGCGTATCTGCCGGCCCTGAACTAGAGCGTGATTACTGTATTCTGATTCAAATCGCTTGTGTTCACTTCACTCAGGCTACACATTCTGACTACCCACGCATGCGACATCTCATCACGAGTACATATTGCTTCCGGTCCTGTTTTCTAATGTGATGTTGATGTCATAAGCATCACGCTTTACGGGCCTACGGCCTCAGCAGCCATAGTCCGGTTGCCTCTTCGTTGAGAACTACAATGTCGATCCCGCAAGAGTACAAAATATCCGTGCCCGACGACGATATCGCGTTTCTGAAGCGGAGGCTCGAGCTGACACGCTTTCCAGACGAGCTTGAAGGTTCTGACTGGAAGTATGGTGTTCCTCTTGCAGACGTGCAGCGCCTCGTAGCGCACTGGAAAGACGGATACGACTGGCGCAAGCACGAGAAGGAGTTGAACGACGAATTGCCTCAGTTCACTGTCGACATTGGTGTGGAGGGTTTCGAGACACTGAACATTCATTTCATCCACAAGAGAAGCGAGACGGAGAATGCTGTACCCTTACTGTTTGTGCACGGATGTAAGCAAAACACAGCTTCTGAAACGTTTGTTGGCTGTAAGATATTGTGAATTCATAGGGCCGGGAAGCTTTATCGAAGTTAGGAAGATACTACCTCTGTTGACCAGCTCCAAACCTGATACACCGAGCTTTCACGTGGTGGCTTTGAGCTTGCCTGGGTTCGGTTTCTCAGAGGGGACGAAGAAGCAAGGGTTTGGACTCAACCAATACTGTGAAGTGAGTGCCTATAGTACGCTAACTGCACCAGACTGTACTAATTCTTTAATGGTTAGGTCGCACACAAGCTGATGCTATTGCTTGGATATACTGAATATGGTGTGATATTCGCCTTCTCTATAGTTTATTCTGGGCGACTAATCGACCTTTTATAGTTACTCAAGGAGGAGACTGGGGCTTCGCCGTATGTTTATCAGGCGTCGCTACAGATATTATCCTCATACACCTGTATAGATCACTAGACGAATGGCAGCACTCTACGGACCTACGCACATAAAGGCCTGGCATACAAACTCAGGATTGTAAGAGTTATTGAAGTGCTAGAATCCAAACAATGGACACCTGACATAATTGACCCATAACCAGTACCGGACCCCCGAGCCCACTGCGAACGCCACTCTTATGGCTACAGTTCCTTGTCACCCCTTGGACAGCGAAAGAAAAGGAGGGTCTAAAACGGTCGGCATGGTTCAGATCAGAAGGCAACGGCTACTACCTTGAGCAGTCAACGCAGCCGCAGACTATCGGCTACTCGCTTGCGGATTCGCCAGCAGGCCTTCTTGCTTGGATATACGAAAAGTTGAACAACTGGACAGACGCCTACCCATGGACGGACGACGAAGGTGATTTTCTTTTCTCCTGAATAGAGATCTCTCATTCTCAATGGACTTTGATCGGATTTCTTTCAAGTCTTGACCTGGATATCGATTTACTGGTTCTCCCGCGCGGGTCCGGCTGCAAGTGCGAGAATCTACTTTGAGGTTGGCAAAGTCCTACGTGCTGCTCCGGAACCGCCAGTCAAGACGGTGCCTATGGGAGTATCCATCTTTCCCCGAGAATTAGTTGTTGTCCCTAAAGCGTAAGCCTGCTGTGTAGTCTCTAAGATAACAGGCCGACCTTAACTTAATAATGTTTTATCTTCAGGTGGCTCAATGGCATAGGCTACAAAGTATTCGATTCTGAGCACGAAAAAGGCGGGCACTTCGCTGCGCACGAAAGGCCCCAAGATCTGGTGGATGACCTGCACAAAATGTTCGGGAAGGGGGGACCAGCGTACAACGTTGTAAAAGGGAAGGATGGGTATTGAAACCTGTAGGTCGGTGGACGCTTTAAACAAAGTCCTGCTATTCAACTTGAAACGTGTGATAGTGACTACAAAGCCCCTGCTTTGTATAGCAAAATTGCGGGCCCACGCAATGATAGTACAATAGTCAATATTTAACGAGGACTATTCGCTTTTCTCCAGAAATGTTCGGTCAAACGCTTTGACACAAGAACAATGAGCGTTTAAGATCCCAGACTTATAGGCAAAGAGACTTACCCAGTTTCAGGTAAGGTAGCATCATTGTACCAAAGCGAGAAAGAAAATAAATAGAGACATATGTATATGTGAAGTATTTTTGTATTCTAATGTCGGTTACAATGTCCCCTTTCTACAATTAATTTCATATCTAGACCTCCTCGCGGGGCTTCGTAGAAAGAGAAAGAGACGGAGAGATGGCCCTGGTTTGTGTGCTGAACAAATCTCCCTGCGCTGTTTCGACTTCAGAGTTTGCCCCTCCACCTTCAGAAACAGTAGCTGGTAAGTGATTTGACCTATGTTGAATTGGTAAGTCCCAAAAATGTTTTGGAATAGTGAGCAACACTTACGAATCGCTAGTGTGCACTCCCCTCGCGCTGGAACCAGGTGCAGGTGCTGAACCAAATACAATCTTGGAAGCTACGGGATCCTGTCGAGGCGTGAAACCGAATGGCTTCATGATCTTCCAGAATAGTCTTCGGTACCAACGTTTATTGTCCTCCGTAATCCCGAAGAGAGCGAAGAATACAACCGCTATGAGTGGGTTGATCCATTGGGTGAATCTAACGTTGGAAACAAACCCAGGTCCGCTCGACATCCATTCTTCAGCGGTTACCTTATCCACCACTGTTATGTCAGAGTGAACCGCTTTCCAACCCGGCCAAAAAGGTGCCCCTTGTACTGCAATAGCATTCACAAGTTACAACCAAACTGTGAATTGCGACAGGAAACGTGATGAGAATATCAAACAAGCCTAGCACCAAGATTTTGGAGAAACTCTGTTTATCAAGCACTGAACTGCTTGCAAGAAGCTCATCTAGTTCTCTGTGTTTGAAGTAAATCCAGATGAGTCTTGCTATGCTGAGATCATGAGGTTGGCTCATTATGGACGTATGTCAAGCACGTACGAGAGTACAGCGTCAGCGATAACATGGAGAAGGTAAGGGGAGGCAGGTTGTTGATAAGGACCCCCAATCCCACTCCTGCAGTCTCGATCCCACAACCGATTTCTTCAATAATTAGGAAGCGAGAGACTTGAACGATGTAGGCTGTAGATCAGGAGTGAACGTGAAGACCAGTTAAAATACTTGATATTGATAAAACTCACTCAAAAGAACCGCGATTATTGGAGTACCTATGCACAAGGATAGATCAACTAGTAAGTTGAGCTTACAGACACAAGAAATAAGAAACTTTTTCATTCCCAGTGAAAGACAGACAACGTACATGTCTCTTCACTAAAATGGGATTGCGATGGCGCATCATGACGGAAAGTCTTCGTGTGATGATGAACGAAGAGACAGGTATACCGGCGTTGGAAGCTATCTGAAGGTGTGTAACTGATGGCATGAAAATAAATTATAAATCTTGGGGATAGGAGTGAGACACGTACCTATATCACACCAAACAGGTGCCAAACTCTCCACGCTCCCAGCCCATATGATCGAGTCTACAGCAGTCATAAAACTCGAAAGGACTATCCATATGGCAAATGAGCACACTCCTACGTTCCAAGATTGGAACATGCTTTTAGACAATGACAGCAGCACGAGTATGCAAGCAAGGAAGTTAGCAATAGGCACAAGTGGGTATGCGATATCCCGGGTCATGTTACGAGTGACTGGATACACGATTGAGGGGGGTTCAGACTTGCAGATGCATATCAGGTGGGTGCTGTTTATAATGGATTTATCGCAAGGCATTATTGCGGGGCATAATGTATCTCATCCAAGATAGCATCAGAATTATGGTGATTGGATGATTAAACATTATGGAGAACATGGTCTAGATCATCCATCACAAGGATATGGCCTGCAGTAAGTTGCATTTAGGGAGACCTTTTGACAAGTATGTCTCGTGTAGCTCCTGCCTCTAGCAATATTCTCATCACGGCAAGGAAAAGTAGCATAGGAGTAAGAAATTTAATGTACGGTAATAGGTGCAGACTAGAAGAAGGCAAAGACTTGACCCCGCCTAAGCCTTGGTTGATGATCCATCATTAGCTGATGTTCATCCGTTTCAGCACCGGGTAGGCATCACGTCCCGATTACCGTCAGATCGCAAAACCTGGTCTGTATATGCTATGGAGGTCACGAAACTGAAGGAGACTGTAACCGTAGGATGGGGTGTTGTGACATCTCCTACTAATTTATCTAACAGGACAAGCCCGAGCCTGTACATGTAGATCACCAAATTGAGACTGATCAGGATACGTTGATATTGATGTTTTTGCCTTCTTGATTTCCTTATGAATGAAGTTGATAAATGATAGGGCTGTGGATAGATCTGGTGTCAATGTCCACACCTAGTGGTGGAGGTGGAGTACTTATGCCTTTGAGAGAGCGCTGATGAGCGAATTGCACTTAGAAGAGCATCTACTGGTTTTTGTAGCCACGCAGAAAGTGGGGACCTGAGTTCCAACTTTAATCACTAACGTTAGTATGTATCAGTAATGTTTTAGGTTGCAAAAAATGACTACTTATGATATTCGGGAATCCAAGCTCAAAAGATCCGTGATGCAGCTTCCACTTTTGTCTCATCAACAGATGATCACGACAGATATGAAGAAACCTGTGAAGTTAAGTTTGCATTGTACTCATAGAACATGATCTCTGATATGCACCTGAAAAATTTGCTAGTAAAGCCGCTCGAATCTCTTCCATGTCCAATAAGTTTGCGATTCCAGCTTGTGAATTCTCATACCACAAAGGTTCCGTAGCATGACCGTCCTGTATAGTCAAAGTGCAAACACAATGCTGGCCAACTAGAGCACCACCATATGGAAGGTGTGTCCATACTAAGAGGTGTAGTTCCTAGGCTGAGTGCAAGCCAATATAAAAGGACGTTGAGAAGTGAAATGAGAGATGACTGCAGGAAACGATGTCAAATGTATGTGCCCATATGAGGATGCGGAGTTTCAATTATTAAACCTTATTTACTTGTTGTAGTCTGATGTTCAAAGCCTCAAGTGATCCGTCTACTAGTACGTCGAAGAAAACACATTCGGAAAATCGCTTACTCCAAACTGTAGGATAAAGATAGGCTAAAATACTCTTTAATGATCCGGGTGAACTGTGCATTACACTTTAATTCAATTGATCTTTAACTGATATTTTACCCGTCCTTCAAATCTGAATCGTTCTTTCTTATTTCTCTAGAGCTGGAGTATCTGCAAAGAGTTGTTCAGCCATTCCCGGAGGATAGCGCTCTCCTGTCTTGGATGCTTCCGCGCTCTCTGCGATGCGGCGCACTTCCGCAATCTCTTCATCAGTAAGCTTGATCTGAGCTGCAGCAACATTTTCCTTCAAGGACTGAAGAAGACAATTTGAGCTGGTGATATAGAGGGAGTCATGAAGAAATTGCATTTACTAGCCTTGATCTTGGTCGTGCCAGGTATCGGAATGACATGTGGACCTTGCGCAAGAAGCCAGGCGAGGGAAACCTGTCCGCTTGTCGCGTTGTGCTTAGCCCCAATCTTTCCGAGCGCATCTGCGAGGGCAAGAATGCTCGGGAAGTTCTCCTTTGAGTACCTATGAATGGATGAGTCTTAACGTCATTGCGCCTTCGCCGAATGTGCCTGAGACACACCTTGAAATACTGCGTCGAAAATCCCCTTCCTCAAAATCGTCCGGTGATTTCAATTTGATATCGTAAGGACATGATACGCAAAGTCAATGAACAAAACTCTACTCACGTATTTTCCAGTCAGAAGACCACGCCCGAGCGGAGAATAGGCCACAATAGTTACTCCGAGCTCAAGGGCGGTCTTCTTCAGGCCAACGTCTGGGAATTCTATATCAAGAGTGAAAGGTGAATATTCGACTTCGAGGGCTGAAATCGGGTGGACTGCATTTGCACGGCGCAGTGTAGATGCAGAACATTCAGATAGACCAATGTGCTTGATTTTCCCGGCTCTATAGTTAGAATTCACAAAGTCAATCTTCTATCTGCTCAAACCTCAGGTTGTTGATAGATACTCACTTGACGAATTCGGTCAGAGCTCCGATAGTTACCTCGATAGGCGTTTTAATATCAGGCCTATATGATAACTTAACATCCGAAACACCCTACTACCACAATGAATCAAGCACTTACCGATGAAGGTAATAAAGATCTATGTAATCAACGCCCAGTTTCTTGAGGGAGCTCTCCACACAGAAGCCTTCGCATTTTCCGCACTGCCATCAACCGATGAGTCCGGCGTGAAGCCAAACTAACTAGCGATGAAGATTTCAGAGCGCTTCCCAGTGCGCTTAAACCTACGATCGCCTGCTTAGCCAGTGGCACAAGGAGCAACAAATAGAGAGGCAATCTTACCATTTCCCGAGCAGGTCTTCATTATCACCATAGACATTAGCGCTATCCCAATAGGTAACACCGGATTCATATACAGCATCGAGAACCTTTGGAATCAACATGAATACAATGTAATATGTTGCTGGCACAGTGGCACAATGGCAGAGAGCACAACAGACCTTGAAGCGCTCCTCATCGGAAAGAGGTTTGCCATAATAAGCGCTCAGGCCCATGCAGCCATAGCCAAGGCAAAAGACCTCCGTACCCCCGATGCTGCGTTTCTGTGGTGAAGCCATGTTGCTCGGTGAGGCGGGGAGCTGAGTAGAGTAGTTGACTCTGGTCGATGTCGGTTTAGTGGCAGATGAGCCTCCTTTTATACTGTTCAAGGTGTCGCCTGTATCATAATAACCATGAACATACCACTGATTACCCATTACTGATACAATATGTATGATATCCGCAGATTCTCCCATCCATATCGTCATCGATCCAAGAATAGCTTGTGAGCAATCATGATCCACACATAATAAGCGGCACAACTTGAAACGATCATCAGTGTTGAAGGAGCGCGCATGAGTCCATTTAACTACACGTTTTGAAAGTGAATACGCAACTTTGGATACACCGACAGTACTTTGGTAGAACTTGAAGTTGTATCCGGTATGCGGTACTTTCGCGAATGCGAATCCAATGGGGGTCATAAAAAGAGTTAAAATGACAAAGGCGTCATTGCAGAGCCTCCCAGTGGTTGGTTTATGGGAAAGCTTGATAAAATGAGCAACTAGCAGTTAGAATGGCTCTATTGCTTTGCCATGTTCGTTCATCGATAGATGATAGCCGAGTGTTGGTTCAATGGACGGAGCTTCTCCTCCTGAAAGAAGTCGGAGACTTAGGACCGGGAACCCCGGCCTTGGCCTTGAGAAGCATCCTTTCGTGATGGATGTACATCCGTTGTCTTTAAAGTGTGCTCTCGGCGTCAAGCCCGAGTGAATGTCGCACCAGATGACTGAAGGTGTATACAAAGCTAGTTCCTGTCCAAACGGTATCCATCGAACGGAGAGCTCCTTTTACTGTTTTGTGTACCCTATCTCCAGTCGAACCATTCACGGACTTGATCAAATAAGCCAGACCAGTAAAGAAGATGATAGAACCCGGTTGACAATTCAGATCTGCTCAAACAGACCCTTCTGGAGAAGTATTATGAGCTTCATATGTTCTGTTCCTAGGTCACAGAGTAGTCTGGCGTATGGAGCACTGCTATAGAAAGCAATGCGCTCAGTATCCTCGCCCCAGCACGATCAACTAAGTTCATGAAAGAACAAAAGTTCGATGCACGACAGCTATGGTGGCGAGATTCCGCTACTACAAAAGGGTAGACAGAGCCAGCCGCATCAACAAAGCTGACCATGTTCTGTAGAAGGGGAACAAGTTTCTCATAAACAGCGAAGAAAGTGTTGACTGCCAAAAAGACAGCATAGATCGGCCTAGCTAACTTCCCAGAGAGTAAATTGTTTGGAAACGAGGGAGTTAGTGAGAAGGTTTCCCTACCTTTTAGTCCTAACTCGTAAGGCAGGGTGTTCGGTTTTCATAGCACAGTCGTAAGCCTTCTCTGCCCGCTCTGCAACCTGTTACAAGCTGTAAAGTTCTCGGACACGTTTGTGTGCATGCCACGGACCATGATTCCTTACGCTAAAGCGCAAGATAATCTTACACATTGCGCAGATTATGTCTGAATGTGTTTCAGTAAACTGGGTGCGGCAAAGAGATAGAATTCGGCGAATCTTACCATCTTCCTCCGCTAGGACACGGGAAAGCATATCGGGTGGTAGAACCTGTGACATGCGTAGACGCCTAGACGCCATGCTGCTTCAAGGACTGCAATTCCAAGCGACTCAGTCACAAATTTATCCAAGAAAAGTGTCTCTTTCGTCAAGACCTTCAAATGCCATCAGAACTCACATATTGTACAATAATCACGTTGAAGCACCTTAGGAACTTCACCACAGGGCCAAGAAGATCACATCGGTTCTGCAGGATGTTTTTATCTCGCATTTGAAAAATGTCAATAAGCATCGAAAGTAGCAAGATAAGTTCTGTTATCCATTTGCTATGGCATGTGGTGCTCACCGACTCGGAATCGCACATTGGGGGAAAGGCGATAGATTCTAGGTGCTGTCACCACAAAAAGGCCTATTCCTTTGCGTTGAGCTCGTCCTGAGATCACCAAATCGTAGCTGGACGACTAACTCGTTAACAAAGTAAAATCTCGGCGGAATAGATATGTGCTTGTGCCTCCTGTTTCCTGCCGCGGCGCTGGTATGAATTGGTCTGCGACCGAAGCGTTCGGAATGATTTTCGGATGGATGTGTGCCCGTAGAGCAGTATTATCGCGCCTTTGCTGAAACTTTAGCGCTTGGAATATGATAGCGCGTAGTGAAATTGACACACCCAGTATGCAATACATGATGCAGCAACCACATGTGCCAGCGTCTCAACAAGAAGCTTGATCGTCAGGATGCTTGCAACGTCTTCGAATCCGATCAGGGAGTGGTCTGCGAATAAGGTATGAATGCCGAGAATATGGGCTTGCAGAATTGCTTCACGACGGAGCGGCATATGGAAAAGAGATAGGATAAAGCAAATGGATCGACATCATCCCCAGCGCCTGAGCAAAATGGCATCCCTCATTTTCGCCCACTTCCCAAACCAATCCACAGGAAGAGCGTAAGGAAGAGTTACCAGTTCATGTACCTTCTTCCTCTTTCCTCAGGCGAAAGTCGACGCTTGTCAACACCAGGAAGTTCTCACCTACATAGAGCTGCACTCCATCTGCTTGGGTTGTAGCGGTCGCAATGATTGTGAGCTTCCAGTTCACAGTGGGGAGAAGTACGTCACTGTCACGTAAAATACTGTGACAAAACTAGTCATGAGATAAGAGTCACACTGGCAGCCTCAGCCTGAGGCGAGCGGAGTGACAACTTGACTCAAACGAACCATCTTTTCCTTCTGTCATTGGCACCTCATCTAATTTCCGACAAACAGCTCCCGAGTGGCCCTACCTGTACATCTTGAGAATCTCCAGCCTCTGATAAGTGACAGGGATTGAGCTATGCACCGTTGTTGCTAGTATCTGAAAACCGGAGATTAATCTCATGATCATCAATGACATCCCTGGATAGGGAGTGGCCTCTCCATTGCGGCGTTTGTGAAAGTAAGGGCTCAAGAGATTAGACATTGTTTGGGATTAAGATTGCTCTGTCTTTTCCTGTACGAAATCTAGACGACAAACAAATCTGGTTTCAAGAATGAGGCTGGCATGTACCTCAAGCTATGGATGCCAACTCTCGCACGTAAAAATCACCATATAGTCCGCTCACTTACGTGGCTCAAAGAGCATGGATTCTACATACCCCCTCGTTCCTGTTGCTAATTTCTTCGCATGCGTACTAGTGCTCGCTTCGATGTCTAAAAAGCATGTTTCAAACCTGGAACGTAGGGGTCTGCTCTTTTGCAATTTGGGACGTGATTACGGGCTTTACGATGGCCGTAGACGCGATAGTCTGGGCTGACAACGTTGAAAACTCGGCACCCGTTTGGTGTGATATTGGTGAGTGTTCAAGCTTGAATCCTCCGGATAGGAAATTTAAACGCAGCTAGTTACACGACTGCAGATTGGAGCACTTCCCGCACTCTCTGCCTCCTCTTTCGTGATTATACGCAGGCTCTCCCTTATGTTACGCCTTCGCAGCCCTTCGACCATGAAGATGAAGGTACGTAGTAATTCTCAAAATTAGTAATATACATACTTATCCTCATATCATTTTAGAAGCAGGATTTGCTAGCCGATCTCGCCGTGTGTGTGGGAACCCCTCTTGTTATAATACCTTTGAGTAAGACTGTCGATCATCAGCGTCCATGAGCTCCAATCTTATAGATACCAAAAGCGTCCCTTGTGCAAGAAGCCCGCTTTGGTATCATTGAAGAATTTGGCTGTAGTAAGGTCACTGCGAATGCCGGAATTAACGTCCTACTGTCGCCCTCTCCCCCAATCATCTTTTCTGTGCTGTCATTGACAATGTATTCTCGTAAGTCCTCTCTACTCGATGATCGACCTAACTCAAGCTCTTATATTCGGCTGATTAGCAAGACTCGTGTACACATTCTGTCAGCATAGGAAGCTAGACGAGTTTCTCGAAAATGTCTTGCCCATACGCAGGCAGTGCGTTTTGAAACTCATGGTACTGGGCTCGTTCGATATCTTCATTACACTACCCATCACAACTCTAAATCTAATCACCGCACTCTTCCAACACGGAGGGATCACCACTTTCTGGCCCAGATGGAAGGTCACACATGCAAATATATCCGCTGTGACGAAGGTAACTTCGGAGGAATGGAAATCAGCAGGGTGGTCTACAATAGTGAACATTAGATTCAGCCAGTGGATCTCTCCGCTCTTCGCCGTTGTGTTCTTCATCCTGTTCGGAATCACGGAGAAGAACAGGCTGTGGTACTGTGACACCTTTAGGGAGATCATGAAGCTCTTTAGGTCTACATCTCGCCAGAACGTCGTAAGCCCTACCTTTGCAAGCGATCCAGGTCTTGCACATAATTCCGGAGCGAATAGGGATAGAGTAAGCACTGCTTATATGTGAGTACCTATGTATTGCGACTACCAATTGACTCTAACATACAAGATTGATCATCTCACCGTAGCGCAACGCAACCACTAGATGACACTATAGACAGAGCGAAATTTATTGATGACGCCACAACATTGGAAGTGCGGAGGCACTCCTTTGCATCTAAGACTACCGTTACATCAACGTCTCCTTCGTGGAGCCCGGACTCGCTTGAAGATTTGTAGAAGCGGGCGCCGGGAGATACATGCAGTAGTTCTGCCTACAGGAAGTCATTCATATAATGAATTGGTGATTCCGACCTAACAAGTGGATCCAGATTATTGGTAGTCTCGGACGTTCATCGGTGTATGCATATTTCAACATAATGATGCCCTCTAATACAGCAAGTTCAGAAAAGGATGGCAGTGCGCCACTTTTGTGATTTTGTGCGCCACTTTTGTGATTTTTTCTGTTGGACCCTGAATAGCCTTATGAGGAACCCCGGGTATACGTTTCCGGTAATCTAGTTGCACCAGCAAATGCCGAGTGCCGGGAAGTGAGTACTAGTAGTAGTTATCTTCAATAATTATCAATAGAATTATATACATCGTGAGCATTCTAGTAGTTAAAAGCTCCTATATCCTTAGATATAGACTTGAGGAGACCAGATAATAACATGTATTCAAAGTCACAATATTGGGAGCTACATTGGATATGACCAAAGCCGGAGCTTCCTCATAAGGCTATTCAGGGTCCGGCGAAAAAAATCACAAAAGTGCATCAGGGAAACTACTTTTTGCTTAAGGCGACTGACGCGTCCTGACGCTGCCTTAAATGGACTGAAGGGTTGCTATGCCTGTCTGAAATCTACTGATATGTTGCTATGCCTGTCTGAAATCAACTGATGGCCTGAACACACTGAAATAAGCCAATTTTCAGGACACACTCAGTACGTCAGTACATCAGGAGGTCAGTCAAGCATAAGTAAAGACTAAGTACAAGCATGTACAATTCAAATGTCATAGTAAGTACAAATCAGTACACCAGTAATTCAGTACGCCAGTATTGTAGGCTGCGCGCTGCTTTCCTCTTGCCTTCCTGATAAGGATGTTCATGCTTTTCGTTGTTGGCTGAGCGACTCAAGCACATTTGCCTTGTGCGCTTCGAGAATTGTCCGACTTCCGCCCAAGTGGCATATTCTTCCTGACGCCTGAAACAATTGTCAAACATAAATTCCAGAGTTCTTACTACGGGTTTTCGGAGGACTCGGACATACTATTTTCAATCTGTTCCGAAAGCAATTTCTCTCTTGTCCGATTGCGCACGTTCTGATCATTTTCCCTCAAGGTCCATGTTCTTGAATTACCCTCCACCTTGAATGGTCCGCCGTAGCCGCTCGTGTCAATTCTCGTCACCGCAACCTATCGATCTAGCTCTGCTTCTACATCCTTGAGAAGCAGATTGCCTCCGGTGGGAAGTGGGGGTAGATCTCGGTCTGGAAGTTGTTTGTTCAATAGGGAGTTTTGGTCTGACGCCAGAACGATCGGTATATATCGCAAGTGTTCATACTCCTGGTTTGTTCCTTCTGGATCATCCGAAAAGTGTTTGAGTAAGGCTTTATACTGTAGCTCGAATGCACTTTAACAAGATGACTTACGGCCGTCAGCGAATCAACAAGTATCCCATCGATATGTAGGCAACACTCATTATCTGCAACTTCGCTCACGTCGTAAGGCTTCAGAATAAGCTCTGTGATACGCATCACTACACCTGTTCGGTCGTCCAGCGTATTGGCAAGCCGGATTTTCTGCTTCGCGAATGCCTGGATCATCGAAAGTACGTTCTCGGTGGACAACTGGCTGATTTAGGAGGTGGTCGTGAACTTCCCTTGCCCAGCTCGCTCTCAACTCACATCGTCTTATTCATCAGCGACACAACTCACTTCGATACTGATTGACCAAGGACAGCACCACCGTAGTCCTAGATTTAAGAAAGTAAGACCACTACAGGCCGGAACAAATGACTATTCGAGAAGAGCTCACTCGAGTGGTTGATCCATCCCCTCGCACGAACGTACCACAGATCAAGTTCACTGTACCTTTCGTAATACCGATACCGTATCCGTGAGACAGAACTCTACCTTCACCATCGAGTCCTTGATGCCAACCAGACGGCACGACAGCGCAGCATGTCCGTTCCACACGACCTTGCTCGAGGTGAACTTGATAGCGTTGCCGACAATGTTCGTAATGACCTGGCGCAGATGCAGCGAGTCACCGATGAGCTGATCAGGAATGTCTGGGTAAACATCATATGTGAGGTCGAGGTTGTTTTGCGATGGTCGTACAACGAGAGTCTTGAGGTTACCGAAAACCGTGTGTCTCAGTGAATACCAAACTTGCTCTATCGTCATCCTGCCTGCTTCGAACGTAGTAATTAATCGAAATATTAGCAACTGAATTCGGAAGCATCGGCGGCGGATTAGCTTACTCTTCGAGATATCCAAAATATCGACATTAATCAATAGCAGACTCCGAGCCAAACTATGCACCAGCAGAAGACTCTCGCGCTGACTCTTATTCAAATTGCTATCCAGCGTAAACTCTTTCATGCCAATGATACCGTTCATAGGGGTCGAATCTCATGAGACGTGTTCGCCAAGAACTCCAACTTGGAGCGACTGGCAAGTTCGGCAGCTTCACAAGCGGCGGCGTTCTTCTAAATCGACTCGCGCAAGTAGTGCACAATTTAATTGATTTGATGAGTCTCAAAGGATTCCATCTCGCCTGAGCCTTTGACGGTGATGAAACACGTGAAGTCGCCGTTTATACTAGTAGCTGCAGTACTGATCTGCGCGAAACCACGCACTTCGGTCGTCAAGTTTCCGGCCATGGTGTCAACAGCCATTCTATTCGGAGTGCGTTCAGTAAAAACCACACTACACAATTCAGCGGAATGCTAGTGAAATAAACATACGTGATTTTTTGCTGTGACATGAACATTCTCGATTTCAGCTTGAACACCGAGTTTTTTCGTTCTGACTTCCCGCGCGACTTTGGTCACCCCCGCAGTGAAGAGAGCCAACTGGTCAACCATGCCATTGATGGCCAAGTCCAGAATATCACCCTGAACAGACACGCCCACGATCTCCTGCGTCAAGTCGCCACGAGCGACGGTCGTAGTCGCGACAACAATGGTACGCACTTGAAAGTTCACCTGCGTCAAAGAAAAGTGAGACAATTCTCTCCAAGACAAAAGCGCAGCATAGGTTGACCGCCCATTTGCTGTACTAGTAGTCACAGTCTCGAGCTCCATCGCCCCGCGAAGTTGTCCAGATCAATAATTGTCTAACACATTTAGCTTCGGTTAGATCTGTGTTGATATGATATGTTTGAAGAGCAAAGTATCCGAAATAGACGCATGTGGTTTCGCTGATGAATAAACCAGTATAAGCCTAGTAATATAATAGCAAGAAGAGAAGTCCGTACTTATAGTTCCAGAGGCTTCAAAGGTTGCGCTTATTCTCTTCCCTCGCATGCCCTCATAGATGTTCGCCACCGTAGTCCGATGCTTGTGAACTAGATGTAGCGCCTAGGTTCACGCTACCTTCCGGCGACTTGCTAGAGATTGGCCGGGAGATGCTGGCAGCTGTTTCATGGAAAGATGTTCGCCTCGCGTCATCGCGTTTTTCACTATCGGAGGTGTATCACATTCAACTAGAGGTATGAAGGTGTCTCGCAAGACGGTATGAGGTGGTGTTCCGAGGCCGGGGCCGGGGCCGTCAGCCTGCAATTGACGGACGCGAGATTTACTACGTTGCAATGGCGGTTTCGGCGCAGGGAAACTGATATGTGAAGCGAGGGGCATCCAAGGACACATGCGCAAGGCTGGCGCGGGATCGGTCGTGTAGTTCATCTGCCCCCTCATCAATAGCGTCCTCTGCCACCTCTTCAATCGTCAGCGGACGGCCCTTGCCCTTCCTTTCCTATAAGGCGGTGTCGACTCTAGTTGAAGACGAAGGATTGTTACTAATTTTTGATGAAGATCACAACAGTTGGTGATGCAACATGTATCGGCCTATCCTCAGCGGGTGTCATTCGAAAGGTAGAAGATGCTCGCTTCAGCGTGCACGTCGGAGCTCCTCTCACTATAACAAGGCCGCCCACCTTCTCCTCTCCAGGTACTAAAGACAAATGTGAGTGATAAGATCAAGCAAGAAGCACGTTCTCAGACGTACACTATCGTTTTTTGGTTCATTCGGAAATGTTGAAGTCTAGGCGAGTTCAATACAAGCTTGAGGGTAGGATAAAACATAACTTGTTCAGGCCAATAAGTGGTCTTATGGAATGGGTGGGGGATGGCGGAGAAGTGCTCATAACAAGACTGGAGAACGTACACTGTGTCGTTGAGGGGACGCAGTGGTAAAAAGTTCAAGTTCAAGTTCAAGTGCAAGTGCAGTCCGAGTCACGGTGGCAACTTGAACTTGAACTCTTCAAGTTCCAATTTTAGATTTAAAGCTCCACTGGAAGCATCATCATGGCAAGCAATCCGAACAGCAGACAGACACCATTGGCGACATCTTCCAAACCACTTTGATACCTCAGACTACGGTGATCATTCGGGAAAAAAAGGCAATTCAATAATAAATTTTAATCATGAATCTCCTGGCAACTTTGAAAGACAAGAGCATGCGCACAACAATTTACTCGATAACTCAAGCACATTTGGTCAAACCTGCTACTGGTGGGCCTCAGCCTACTAGATCAAGCCTCGAAGTTCTTGATGTACTTATCCGGTAAGGGTGAGTGGCTTTGGCTCAGGGCCAAAGCTACAGCAAACGTGCTGTGAACGTCAATAGCTGCATCTAGTATTCCAGTACAGCAGATCATGCAAGTGAGAACTTGAAGATGGTTGATCTTGAACAACAGAATGATAACTTACACTCTTTTTGTGCCGCTGATAGCTCGTCAGCTGCCCAGTCACTCATTGTGACCTCACTACTCTTCTTGACGTTCAGCCTCAATACTTCTCCCACTATTTTTTCGAGCTTGACAGTCGGAGTCGGATGCTGGAACCAGAGACGAGGGTTTAAGAGCAGTTGGGACCAGGTCGGGTTTTTGGGCCAGACTTCCGGGTAGACAACGCGTGCCCAATCTGTCAGATCGACACAGGAGCGCACAGAGGTGCGAAACTTGCGCTTTATACGCACTGCGTCACCTGCCATTTCTTCTGTTAGGCCACCTCGCAGGAGAAAAGATAAGTTATTCATACCGTTGATTCCTGCGGAAATTTTCATGACTGTACCATCCCCAAGGAGTTGCGCCAACGTAGGGGGAAGGTCAGTAAGAGTATGCGTCCTGACTAGATAAATGTGGTGTTGAACTGCGAGTTGGATGAGGTCCACGCGATGATTGGGCCCTTCTCCGCCACTTGCCCACTCGATGTCGATCGAGACAAATCTACTAGCTGGTACCTGTGGCAATGATGCATATATTGCAGTCACTGCATTGTCCACATCCAAGCCCGTGCGACACTGTATCGGAACTATATTATGGAGCCTATATTGATGTAATTCGGAGAGAGGTGTTGGTGGTACCCCGAGAAGATCAAGAAACGTTTGCAGTTTCTTGTGTATCTAGCAACAAGTCAGTGTACAGATCTTGATATGAATGAAACAAGTACCTTCGTTTGAGCCCTTGCTGTCCACCGTTGAACGAGCTGAAAGCGGAGGACGGTGCGGAGGTGCAGGCGTGCGTAATCAAGGGAGAGGAGGATGAGAAGGATAGTACGAAGATTTGAGAACATGATTCACGGTGGAATGGCTTGATGATGATCTTGGGGACAATACCCGCTCCCACTTCACACTTATACAAAGTAGTTGAAGTCAGTTTTCTGATTTCCCATTCTTCTAGAAAGAGAGAGGGAGCTATTAGTGCTTTGTACTATGACTCGGATAAACCGCAAGTTGAACTGATAGTAGGAGATGACAAATGATTTCTTCCGGATGACTTGATTATAAGGCTTCTTTTCATTTTAAGCACAAACGAACAAGAAAATGAGTCATGTTAACTCCGAAGAAGTCGGGAGGATACAACCCACTGCACAAGAAGCTGCTCCATCAGCTCTAGAAGGATTTCGAAGAAAGCCATGAGTAACTCACCATACAACAGTCATCCCTGTACACAACCCGAAACTTGAACTAGAACCGTGCCAAAATGGGAAATGGGCCAACTTGAATGCATCCCAACCCACTTCGGAAGGAGTAATTTGCATGAAGGCGCGTTTCTCGTCCTCGGAGCTGAGGGAATTGCGCTGTCGGCCGATGATGGACTCATACTGCACATTGAAACCGAGTGTTCTCCGTTTAGGCGGCAATGGTGGCGGGGCAGAGGTGTTTGGCAAGGAATGGGAACACGACAAGTTGACAACAACTTGGATGATGTCGAAAATGCAGTTATATTTTTCCCTTTGCGGCATTTGCAAATTGAGTTGTGAGTCGCTTTGTCGACCTTTGTGCATGCAAGCGGAATATTGGGATGCATCAAACTGCCCGGTGATACATAGCCCCGTATATACGAATCCGACCGCGCAACTTCGCAACCTTCCCTCTCCAGCATCCTTCCCATGTTTTTGGGCTCTTTACGCCGCTCAGGCCAGGCTAACTTAGGATTAGATGTCGATTGAGCAGGGATCCCTGAAGTGAGAGTAGACGGTAGGGATAGAGACTCGTCCCGACTGACTGCTCAGCGCGAGTCCTGTGGCCGCTTATTGTTGAGCTTGAGATGGTCGAGGAAAAGAGGAACGATGGAACGAGAAGAAGCTGACGCGGCCATCGTTCCTTCCGGTGACAAGAAAGTCGGAGTCATACTGGAAAGTTGTCACTGATGAGTCGGGGATACAGGAATGTGAAGAAAATCATACCCATTTGCAGATTCCATACGCGAACGGATGTGTCCAATCCCCCTACCCCCACCCCAAGAAAAGAAGACAATATAATTTTCGGCGTAAATCTTATGCAGATGTTCTCGGAGAACGTATAGACATTCCCCGTGCCGATGCTCCAAAGCTGAAGAAGCCCGTGAGTATTATGATTCAAAAATTAAAAGAACAACTTACTCGAGAAGTACAGTAGTAGCTTTCGCTCACTGATTACTGCACGCATACATCCTCTCCTCGTGCCTGTGAGGGCCGGTTCAGTAACTTGCCTCTTTGCACATCCGAAACGTCGGTGATGCGTCTCGCAATTCAAAACCTGAGAGGAGCGGACCTCGGATGCAAGTGCAGCAACCAGTTTTAATGTCCTGCTCTCTGAGCTGGTCATCAGCCACCACTGACGATGAGCTCTCTGGCATAGCCCTGTCCCTCGGAGAAGGTTCACTCATGATATATGGTTACGGATGTAACCACTCTACCATCACAAATCGCTGAAGAAGTTTGTGTTGTCAACTGTGGAGGTGGACGCGTGCGCATGTGTGCTCGCCATTGCTTTAGTCGGTGGGGGGATACGCGTCGGCATAAATCTGCGAGAGAATCCTGGGTCAAGAATTGGGGCGCCTGCTGTGGGCGCAGTAAATTGCGTAGACGGCAGTGGTTTCGTTCCTCTGCAAAAGCGGTCGAACTCCTACCCCCTTGGTTTCCATACGAGCCTAGAGCGGCGCACGAGTAGAAACGCGTCGACCCACAGGGAGCTAACAAAGTAAGGCGCAGACGTTTTACGCGAGCTGCGCGAGGCGTTGAAACCGATAGAACAATTTGAGCGTGCCGAGACAGGCAAAGCGCGAGTCGGCAGATGCGCGGCGGAAGAAAGAGGTCTATCAGAGTTGTACAAGGTCCCGCATGGTGTTGGGAGAGAATCGGGACGTGCAGGAGGAATTCGATGTTGAAAATTGGTAGAAAAGTGAAGAAGAGAATCTGCGGTGACTTGGGCGTTGGGATACAGTGGTAGTTGAGGAGGAGGCCATGACTACGTCAGTTCGCTACTGAAAAGTCACTTGAGGCCATCAACGATATTATAGAGCTTACTCATCTTGGATGATTGGTTAAAGTGTGTCTGTAAGGTGGTTCCTGCCCTAGGCTGCCAGTGCCAGTGTGTAAGATGATCCCGTGTCAACTCAACTGTACATCCTACGGCAGCGGCTGTTCCTTTTTCCGATAATTGCGTAGGATGCGATCAATAGTGGAGGGTGCGGGCCAAGATGTAATCCTGGAGAGCAGAACGTAGTGTTAAACAGAAAATACACCAGGACGTAAGACAACCTGAGGAAGTTCTCTGTTAACGAGCCTGGTTGTATGGCATGGTGACTACGGCCAGTGTTGAGCATCTTCAATGTCCACCAAGTACTATGCCTGTGGTAGCAACAACTTGAAGTTGAAGTCGACAACTGAGTGCCAGCCTGCCAGCCTTAGTAGTGAGTGCCACAACTTCAAGTTGAACTTGAAGTCACCGTGCCAGTGACCGGCGTGCCACTGGCACTGGCAGCCTGAGTGGCAGTGAGCCTGAGTGACTCCGACTCAGACATCACTGGCAGAAGAATTTGCCGTCCATGTCCTCTTCATCTTGCTCCCCGGAACATTGAAGGGATGAAGTAGTGATGTTGAAGGCAACTTGAGCCAGAGGAACTTTAACACGGTGTATGTCCCCGAAACTTGAATGTTAAAGTAGAAGCACAACACAAACAAGCCTTCGGGTACTACTAGTACGAGTACTAGTAGGCTAGTAGATACTCCTGGCAGCCTGGGGATGCGCTGCATCGTATGAGATGTGGTGATCAGTATTTACAAAATATCTTCAAGTTGAAGGTCATATCATCACACAATCAAGCAAGACATAGGCGTTTTATTCAAGAAAAAGACGACACATCATTGTTTACTATTATCGGAAAGACAAAGTCGAAACATCATTGTTTATCAGGAAGACAGATAGACTCGACGAAGTTTATACCGTGACCATATACTACGGGTAGTAGTATACTAGGACAAGGGCGTCAAAGATTTGAGTCGAGATACGCCTTCGCCGGTAATCCGAAACTCAAATGGCTCTTTGTAATGAGGATTGGAAGGATTCACAAATCCTTCCTTGGAACTAGGAGGCTTCCGTGTTTGCTCACGCACTTCCTTTGCCCAGTCCATGCGCAGAGCCAAATAAGACTGAGGTGCCCGACCATAAGGGCCATGGTTCCCCACTATCTTGCATATCCTTTTAAGCACGTCCTGCTGTTCATAGGTAAAGAGTGGTTCCCCCGCTGTCAGGTGCAGTACGGATGGTGCGTTTTCTATGAATTTGAAGAGAGATTCGTCGTCACCATAATAATGTCGGTCGTGGATAAGTTTATTCAAATGTTGCCTGAGTGGAGTCTCGTTCATCACCTCAAAAACGACATGTTCAGAAGACGTAATCATCTGCATCGCGTTGGAAAGGATAACAGCTTTCTCCCTGTGCGTATTTCGCCGCTTCTCCAGATGCAGGATCTTCGATAATTTTTTTCGGTCTTCGTCATTTTCCGGCCACTTTTGCACTGGCACCGGGACTTCCGTGAGATTCGCCTGCTTGACAACTTCCGCTAGTGTGTTCAAGGATAATTGGTCGAAAGAAGCTGAGACTTCCTCAAAACTGCGCTGTATATCAGCTGGGAGAGCTTTTGGAGGAAAACCTTTGGCCGACGCATGGGGTATGTCCTCAGAGCCATAGTATTCGATGTCGCCCTCTTCGGCCATCTTTGCAAAGAATTCCTCGAAATAGAACTTAGGCAGGTCCTTCAGATCGAGGACACCCTCTTCTGATGGATCAAGATTTGGGAACGGTTTGCACGTAAAGTCATCTATGCTGGCATCCCATGTGGACTCCTGCTCGTCGAGTGTGGTGGCTGGCTGTTGTGAATCCAACTTCTTCAGCTTGCGATTGAGGATGACATACAACCTTCGATGGAATTCGAAGATAAGATAGAAGCGCACAAGAAAGAAACGGAACTTTTCGATGGATTTTGCGTCAGGCGACGGCTGCCAGGAGTTTGTGAAGGGGTATTTGGATTTAAGCTCTGCTCTCGCGCCCTCTACCAAGCTCTGCAGCTTCTTTTCGGTTTCCCTCAGCGTCTTCACGGCCCGGCCCCTCTTTTCCTCACTACACTTTGGGTCCTTTGTCGTCTCCTCTGCTTTCTTTTTCGCCTTAACCGCGTCCTTGTATGTCGTATCCTCCTCGCGGAAGTCTGCTAACTTGTCTTCAATCCCTGCTAACCACTCTTCGTAGCGTGCTTCCTCTGAGGATATGAGGCTTTGAGGTAAAGCGGTGAGCAGGTCATCAAACAGATGCCTTGCAATGGGAACCTTTCCGTCCCGGCGCATGGTTGGTTGGGCAGTGAACTCAGCGTAAAGCTCGTTTACACCTCTGATGAGCCCCGCTGTCTTGACACCGCCATCACCAGTAATGTCAAAAGGGGCAACCGATTCGATCTTGAATTTGTTTGGGAAAACAATGGCAAAAGCCATATAAAGAATGTTCCTGGCGTCCTCGAAGACGTGTCGTAGTTTAATACTACAAGCTGCCGCTTCGCTCTATGTGAGAACTCATGAGTTTAATTTGTTTTGCAATAGCTTTCAAGATGACTTACCGATTCAGCTGCTACGGCAATGATTTGAAGCTCGCGTATCATGACAGCGAACGATGCTATAGTCCGCGTCAAAAGGTCGTCTTTGGAGCGGTCCGCCTTCCGTTCAGCATCCAATGTCTGGTCCGCCTTCCGTTCAGCATCCAATGTCTCCAAACGAGCCAGCTTTTCGTTCATTTGATGCACCTTGTCGGTGGTGCTTTGAATCATATCAAATTGACTGTCAAGCCTTTTGCTAACATTAGCTGCCATGACGGAGTGTAGCGCATGGATGCCCTCCTCAGCTGCAGCCCTCGCAAGCATCGGGTAATTCAGGGTTGCCTGGTCCTTTATATGTTGTATCTCGTTGGAGAGAGAATCGACTTTCTCCTCCAAGGTCTTTATTGTCTCCGAGTAATCCGTGTTCTCCGATTTGGCCGCCTTTTTTTTCGTGGCTTTCAGATCTTCCCTTTTTTTCTCAAGATCTTGAGATCCAACATTCCGCATCGCCCGATCCAGCCGTTCATCCACTTTCTTTTTTTCATCAGGATTCGCCGCCCGAGCTGCCGCTCCATGCTTGAGTTTTGTTATCACCTGGTTGAGAACTTTGGCAGTCTCGACCAGCTTTCCTCCAATGTCCGTCCATTCCTTGCCCGCTTTGTCCAAGTCGCCCCCTATCCCATTGAGCATGGTGACTGACAAGTCGCTAGTTGGGTATAGGAAAGAGATAAGAAGCAATCTACACAGACTGGCAATGTCACTCACAGGTTCGTTTTCAAGTCTTCGACACTGTTTGACGGCTTGGAGTCCACGTCCGACCCAGGTTTTGCCACCCCACTGCCAGTGGCACCGGCACTGGCGGCCTCGCTGACAGTAGAATGGAATGTCATCAAGATGCAATTAAGCTCAGGCTGGCAACACTACTCACAATTCCAAATTGGATGTGTCTGGTTCCGCCTCAGTGGCAGACGTCAAATTGCCACTGCCAACTCCTAGTCCGACCTCAAACTCCGATTGTGACCTCAACCCGGGCCCTGCACTTGCAAGAGACTCCGAGTCGGACATGGAGACGCCGGGCCCATTCACTGGCAGGCTGTCAAGAGAATGTCCTGGTCACATACTTTGAAGGCTGGCAACATGAATGACACTTACTTGATTGCTGATTTGCCACTGTCATCTCGCTGTGCCATCTGATTGAAAATTTCAATTGCTTTCACCATGTCTGACCACGTCTTTATAAGCCACGAATAGGCTCCATCTTCGCCAACAAGAACTAGTCCTGTTTGGACTTTTTGTGAAAGAATTGAAATTACTACTAATACTAGTTTTTGAGACATGTACTACATACCAGCTAGTCTGGCTTTCTCTGGATCCAGCAGCATTGTGATTTTGATTGGCTTGGGAGGCTGAGGCTGAGTGCCAGTGGCTTGCTGGCCCGGGATGCCAGTGTTAACAGGTAGCACTGGCATGTTAGCGTGAGGGACAACAAGAGACATTCTGAAGGGATAGTCGTTGAGTTGCTGGCTTCAAGATGATGTGGGGGGCATCATGATGGGGTCCGCTGCCAGTGGCAACTAAAAGCTATTCACCGTCGGAACGTGAACTTGAAGAAGTTGATGGAAGTCGGATACTACCGCTGCCAGCAGGCCACACCGTGACTCAGGCTGACGGAGTGCCGTGAAGAGTAGTACTATATTTAAATTTAAGTACTCAGGCTAGTACTACTATGCCAGTGATACTACTACTACTAGTAGTAGGACTTCCCAGCCTCACTGGCACTGGCAGTGCCACAGCATGAGTGCACCCGCTGCGAGTAGTACTACTACCGTAACTACTAGTACTACTACTACTACTACTAGTACTTACTAGTCGAATTTGAAGTTGATGATCTCAGCAACTTGACAGCTCGGCCGCCGCAGTTCGCTTCGGAGTCCGAGTCCTCGCCGGATAGTACTATAGTAGTACTATACTTGTTTGTGTTTCACGGCATGATGATGCGGAGGCACCGTGATCATCATTATGATGGTACTGGATGCCTTCCCGTAAGGATTTAGGACGACGATTCTTATCCTAAATCCTCTTCCGAATATTATCCGGGAACGGAGCCAACTTTCCGGTCGACGTCGGTCGTCCTAAATTACTGAGATCAAGGAAGGGCTCTAAACATTACAGCAGCGTTCTCACATACCATATTTAGTAGAAGTGAAGATTATGTGACGCACCCGCTTCCATTTTAAGCAATTTTATCTATGAAAATAATCCGGCAGACCTCACCGTGGCAACCGGAAAGGAATTTAGGACCCGTCCTAGATGTTGCTTACGGTTTAGGATGGCTGTCCTAAACCTGTACCTGACGGAGTTTCAAAGATTTAGGACAGCCTCCGCCGTCCTAAATTCTTACGGGAAGGCATCCACTAGAGTAGTGACGCAGCCTGCGGCTCAGGCTGAGTCGGAAGCCACCATACTCAGGCTATGCTTCCCGTACTAAGGATTTAGAACGGCTTTTTCGTCCTACAAGTAGTATGTAGTACTAGTACTAAACGGCACGGCTCGGAGCCAAACTCTCCGTCTTGCCCGGGCCCTAAATTTCCAGGATCTAGCAGAGGGGAAGGGTCTGCCAGATGGTCCGTGTCTAGGACAGTCGTCCTAAATGCCTGCCTTGCTTACCGTACTAGTAGTAGTATCAGGTAAGATATCATAAGTACACCCTGATACCTTACCTTCAAGTTCAAAGGTAAGTTATACCGCGGGTCTCCATGGACCGGCAGAACTTCTGCTCAAGGCCGGCGGTGGACGGGTGGCTTCAACCTCCCTAAATGCTTGCCAGCCTGAGTGCCAAGCGGGGTCTTATGGGTTTCAATTTCGGGTGTCCTAAATCCTTCATCCAGTGGCGCCACTGGCAGTGATACCGTGACTCAGGCTCAGCCTGAGCCTGAGGCTGCCACTGCAGTGCCAGTGGCAGTGAGGCTACTAGTTCTGGGAGGAAGGGCACTGCGTTCCGGAATTGCGTGATAACGCTCAGGGAAATCTGCCTCCCGTGCGAACGTCTTCAAGTTGACAAATGGGGGACTCGGACTCGGAGTAAGGGACTTGCCGGCGAAGCTCGGCCCGTTTTCTACTACTGTAGTATTAGTAATAACTTGAAGTTGCCCCTCAGGCTCACTGGCACTCACTGCCAGTGGCTCACTCAGGCTACTACTAGTACTAGTAATAGCCTACTACTACTAGTACTACTCAGGCTGCCGGTGGCATGCCACGGTGGCGACACTTGACCTTCATTCCAACTTCACTCACCGTTTGAATAACCCTTGCCATTACTTTCCTCTCAGGCATACTACTACTACTACTAGTATTCCTAGTAGTAGTACTCACTGCACTGCCAACTTGAAGTAGCTCAGGCTCTTCGTTCAGTCACTATCAAATCTCCAAAATGTCAAGTTCTGATCTCGGGGATACTCCAAGCTCTTGCTTGGACACAGACGAGGACGAGGACGGTTCAGAATCCAGCTTTGGTCTCAACACTCACAGCTCAAAGTCCGCGATCATCGAAGACGAGAGCGAATACGAAGTGTATACAAATCCTGTAGAGGTTAAGTTCGGTAGGACCACATATTATCTATATTTCAGTGTGTGGTTTGGCTTATCTTCAATGACTTGTCAGAGGACCTACCCTTTGGTTATCGCTCGGGAGCATATATCGATAGCACGGTGGTCCAGTCAATCACCAAAAGCTTAGAGTCCAAGCTAGAGCATGCAAATCGCTTCGGGTTTTCGTCGAACGATTTCAAGGAAACACTTGTTCTGGCTGATCGGCTGGGGAGGTACTTTGATACGTCAAATCAGTATATCAGTAACCGGGTTAGGGAAGCACAGGCTCTGCAGAGGAAGACGGCTGTGATGCTAGACCAGTTTCGGATCAGTACATACCAGTACACGGACATGATCTTCAAGCTAGGTGAAGAACTAGCTATCCTGATGCGTTATACGGTAAGCTGCAAATTAAATCAAAAGCTTGAATGCACGTCTCTAACCGCTTGTTCTTATGGTAATGCGCTATAGCCCGAGGAGCCACTTGAGCTGCTTATCCGCAAGCGTGTGGAGGAATCAAGACTTGCTGTCGCCACGGCGTTCATATCTGTTCTTCCCGGCTTTTTCCCGTCAGGGAAACTCATCAATGTTTTCACTGGGGACGTCATCTGGGATAATTTCTTGTCTTGCTTAGTCGCCCGATATCATTCACACCATGCAATCGTGCGTTGGCAACGTAAATTTGAGGATGAGGAGGCCGGCAATCGATTGATACAGACAAAATCTGTCTTTTCTGCCATAAGGATCGACATCAAAGGCACAAAGCTCGAGGAAAATGTTCGTCGTGAACTCTCTGCTCAATTGAAGCACTTTACGCCAGTCGTGGGCGTGAATCTTAAAGGCTCTACAAGCAGGCCCCGAAACCCAAGGCTTGCGCTCAAGTTCTTTCTCCCCCTACTTATTTGGTCATATAACGAGTGCAAGGATTGGATCGTCTTCCTAGACAAATGCCGTGCGGAACAATTGCCAAAGTCGCCCGTTGGTCAACTCTCAGAAGCAGAAGTCAATTGTTCTGCGACTCAGGCGACTCCGACTGTCTTTCAATCCGGAACAGCACGAGAGGCTCGGCGTCGATGGAAACGTGAACTTGAACGTGCCGGTGGAGAAGCTGCTCTAGCTGACTTTCATCGACTCATTCAGAAGTCAATGGATATTCTTGGCGTCGACTCGGCTGATGGTGGAACGTCCTCATTGGAGAATAATCGACAAATCCAGCGCGAATACGGAAATTATTCGGTTGTTCTGCGCAGGTTCAACTGGATCAGGAAATGTTTAATCATCCTCTGTGATGATTCGCTTCTGGATCTGTTGCTCATGAATGATGGTGCAATGCAGCGCTTCTCCAGGGAGATGGACTTTGCTAGGCTGGGCATTATCGAAGTGACTCGAGCCATTAGGCAATTTGACGATGCTGATCGCAAAGATATAGACAAGGAAAGACTCGACAGGGCCGCCGAATTTCTCCACGAAGATATGGAACACATCGATCATGCCCTTATTCCGGCAGAGCAAATTTTTGACTCTTTACTCCTGAAGACAGTCGACGATTTACTTCGTAATTATGGTCCATTTTATTTAACAGATTATGGAATCCTATTTGCTCTTCTCGACAAATTGGATCCCATCACGGACACCGACTCGGATGTCAATATGAGCTCGGCGATGTAACTGGCGGTTGCATATTGGACCATTCCCCGACACGAAGTGTTCTAGGGTTCACCAGCGCGCGATTCAAGTTTAAGTTGTGGCCGTGTTAAATTTTTATTTCGTTTTACTATGTTTATGACAAAAGTCAAGGACTCGGATTGTACTAGTACTACTCATTCTATGCCAGTGCTTACTCCCTTTTCAAGTTTAACTTAAAGCTCCTCTCGCACTATGCTGCACTATTGGTAGTTAGTACTAGTAGCAACTATGTGACATCGTTTTCTTGATTACTACTATATACTGCAAAAAAATTATTTATTTATTCATAGCATATGCTTCAAGTTGATAGTACTACCGTGACTAGTACTACTAGTAGTCTGTGTTCAACTTGAACTTCAACTTCAAGATGGTTAAATTAGAACTTGAAGTAGTACTAGTAGTAGTAGCAGCCTGAGGCAGGTTATTGGTTCATTTCCAGTTGTTGGCAAGTTCCATGTTATTGTACACTTTTTACTTGAAGTTTTCTATGTTCATACTAGTAGTACTAGTACCAGTAGTAGTAGTACTCAGCCTGAGGCTGCCAGTGCACTGCAGCAGTGGGAAATTTTGACCACTGCCACTGACAGTGGCATCCGACATGATCCAACTTGAACTTGAAGTCTAAGATGCACCGACTAGTAACACTACAATTCTAGTATAGCTAGTACCATAATCCGTCACTGAACATTTAAATGTTATATCCTTACTTCATAAGTTTCAAGGTACTTTGTGAGCTAAATGAGGGTTTATCTTTATTGTTGCCTACTTTCGTACAATGTTTCATGCATGTGCATGTCAGCAAATTGGTTAACATAGAATCTATTGTAAAAGTCCAGGGACTCCTCAGGTGTCAATGACTTCGGAGGACATTCATCACCCTCTGGAACCCCAAGGAGGTGAGCTAAACGGAAGATACTCCCTAGAGCTATCACGGATAACTTTGGAGTTTTTGAGTCACCGTGACGGGGGTAGCCTGACTCCGAGTCGGAGGTGTCATTCAGGTCACTCCGGCGAGTCCGAGTCAGCGGTTGACGGCAACTTCCAATAGTACTACGCTGGCACGCGGTAGAGGTCTCTGACTCATACTCTGGCTCGACTATCCACATTCTTGTTTTTCTGTCAGGTGAGTCTCCAACGTTCTTGAAAAACTGGACAAGGGCGCATTCCTGACGTTCTCCATTGGCGGTGAAGGAGAAAAGAAGCATAACCCGAGCAATTCGCATCCCTGCAAACCCCTTTTTGCGAGAACTAACTTGGACAAGAACGACATCACGTCGTGGTTTTCCGCGCCAAGAGGGATTGGACCTGATCACCTCCCTCATTGCTTGCTCTATAGGAATTGATTCGCCGCGGTAGGCGAAATACGCGGTAGCTGAATGGAAGATGGCAATGTCATTGCCCATGTCCAGTGCAAACTGTTGTTCGGCTATCAGGCTTTCAGAAGCGCTTCCGAGGTCATAGTATCCTAATTCGTTCAAGTTGCACCTTTCGTACTTGCAGAATAAGTATATTTTGATGAGTCGTCGGAGCTGTCGGAGTTCCGGATGGCCTTTTATCGCCGCAAGAGCGTTGAGCTGTTTGGGGTACAGCTTACTGGACTCTGTAAGGATAGCAACGAATAAGTCAGATATCCAGCGCCACAATTTGAAGCTCGTGTTACTGACGTTGTTTCGAAGCCATTAACATCAAGCTCGAAGGATCACTTCTACCACCTAAGCAAAACCGATGTTCTGTATTTTCCACATCATGAAGAACAACACTACTTTGCAGTCCTTCCACTGATGAAGTGCTGAAATCATCCAGGTCAGCAATTTCGTTGTGCCCTTGATTACCCACAGTGCCATCGAAGAAATCATCTGTATCATTGGCTGCTCCTGCCACACCAATACACTGCAACTGCTCCCTCTGATTCGGGATCCTCTCAGCATCATCCTCCTCCGGCTCTGACATATTCTTCCGCAGAACATCTCGCAAAAACTTTCCACGTAGCCTCGGATAGCGTATCGTCTAGCATTCCACGCCGTTTGAAGTCTGACCTCGATGCAATAAGTTTGCTGAGTCGTTGGTTTGCTGTGATCATCTGGCCCAAGGGATCATTTCTGTTCGAGCGTCGCCACGTTTCTTTGACCGCATAAATATGTTTATTCTCTGTAATCGATGAACACAGCCCGCTCGGTGCAGCAAACAGAGGGATCAATGTTGGATAATGGACCATAGCATGCTGTCGTGGTAGTGAAAAGTTATCCCGGATGCCCTTAGCTATGAATATTTGCCGATAACGGTGAAAGTGATCCAAAGAGGCTTTGATTTGATCAAGAGTTGAGGCTGTAATCGTGTACCGACGCACAAGGTAACAGAAGTCTAGAAATGCACTTAATGTGCGAATCATATCATCGTGTGCAATGCCCACGATAGCCGGAAGATACACCTAAGCAAATTGCATCAAATATCAGCAAACCACTGCCTCGAACAAGATAAAAAGGTCACATACTTTCATAAGTGCCTTAGAATCATTGCCTGTCCATTGCTTGAAGCCTCGGCCTTCGGGGAATCTGCGAAGTCCAGGAAAAGGAGCAGCAACTCTGATTCTACGCGGATGTTAGCAATGGTATTTACATTAAACAACTTGCGAAAAAAATCACCTTTTATCCACAATATCCAGCTCTGACGTGGTCAAGCTCTGACATATCCACTCGACAAGATGATCCTTGAACACGCCTTTGATGATTTGGTGCAGCAGGTCCGGAGATATGAGATCGCATATATCTGCGCGTGGAATGTCATTGGTGAAAGGCTACGGAGCAACGTATCAGTTTGCAATATACGCATCCAATGAATAATTTGAAGCACGTACCACAATGTCCTGGTGGAATCCGTACTCTTTCCGAATTGTTGCTTTATTCATGTTGTTGGCGTCTACCTGTTCTATCAATCGTTCGTGCAGCTCTTTTGTTCGAGGAATTGATACAAATTCCGGATTATCGAGGTCCTTGTGAGGCGCTGTGCATCTATAATGTCGAAAGTAAGTCATCACCACAGAGCTTGATTTCAGGAAAGCCTGAGGGCGGTAGTACTTACTTGCAGCACCATCCAGTACATATGGCGCAAAGGCTGACCTGTTCCGGATAATCGGCTATATATGAGCCGAGTCCGAAAACCGACCTACGCAAGTGACCATCAGGGCACCGGAGAATGGTTTTCTGAGTGTTCATGATCATTGCGGATTTCAGCGAGATTAAGATCCTCGATATAGACGAATGAAAGATCTGATGTCGAAAGTGCCGGAAGTCATCTGACTTTTCGTATTGCCGCTCAGCTGCAAAGCATCAGAAGTCAATTGAATAGATCACTATTAACACATACTCTTTGGTATTGCCAGAAATGCTATGAGCTGGACTGTATTCAGTTTCTGGGACCGCCGGGGCCTTGTTTGATACATTCCCAATCGAGAGATACAAAGGATAGTATTCATTATTGCCAGTTCCAACAGAAACCGTTGTCTTATCGCTCCCTAAAATGACCGGGACGAACATAGATCCATGGACTGCTTTATCTTCTGCGTAGATCTTGTTCTAAGTCAAGGATAATAAGTATCTGTGCGAGTTAATGAGTCATGACTTACAGCCTGTTCCCAAGCAAAATTCCCGGACATGTAATTTCTGAAAACTCGTTCTTTGTCATTGATATTATTGGTGTCCTCCTTTGTCTGAAATTCACGAAACGGGACAAAGTCAAATTCGCCTTCTAAAGCCGGGTTATCCACCAAATTTCGGATTACTTCCAAAGGATCCCGATACCATACATCATATTCTTTCCTCTTCCATGACTCGATGTTCTCGTTTGTCGCTTTTTGGCCATTGTCGTTAGTGTAGAAGTTACTGAAGGATTTCCAAGATACATCACCGACTTTTGTAGTGTCAATGATCTTGTACAAATTTTGTGCATCTCCATCGAGCAGTGCACCAGCTGTATCCAGACTTGAGTCATCATTGGGATCTGTCGCGTCCAATTCGGGATATCTAATAGATTTTGCGTTCTCCGTGGACTGAATTAGTTGATAAGCCTTCATAATTCCGAGAAGCTTTGTTATGTTGCCAGCAGACATTTGCTTTCGCGATAGAGAAAATCTGCGAGCTCGAAATCTGCTCGGCACGAATAGGGAAACCAGTCATTTGACGCAGGTTCGTTCCGTGAAACGGGCGGTTCTTCCTTTTCTAAGAAGTTCCCTTCTTCATCGCATGGAGTGGCTGCACGATATTTGGTGTCAGAATGCTAAAGTAAACTGGGGACATCATACTTAGCGCGCACCATTTAAATATCTGTGATACACCTTTAAGTTATCATTGTTCTCTTCATAATCTCCAATGTCGGAGTCCAGATCAGCAGAAGATAGGTCTTGGTCTTCAAGTTCGTCATCTCCAGGTCAGCATGGGACAGGCAATCAGGACCGTCTAAATCTTGAAGCAGCTCATCTCGGCCTCATGCTAAGCATCGAGATTATCCTGTGTGAGTATAGAAATGTCGTAGTCGTAACTTGAAGAGTTGCAGCCACTTTCATCTTCATGATGGCCCTCCAAGTCTGTTGGAAGTTCAGGAGAGCCGGGAAGAGCTTGAGGTGTCGAAGGTCGTGCGGGTCGCTTGGGTGAGGAATCCAAGTCGTAACCACAAGCAGCAGGTCTTGTTGCAAATGATGACGGGTGAGCTGAATATTCATGTCTTGTCCTTGCGGATTGATTCTTGAACCTCCTGCTGCAGAAGGAGAAGGTCATCGAATAGTCGGGGGAAGATATCTGTAAGATGAACGGGTTTGGGCCTTCGCCGAGTTACCGGCATTAGTTCCAGTAAATTGAACGCTGAATTTAAAGTTGAATGGCACGCTCAGCGGTGACGCCCGCGTAGTAACAACTTGAAGTTAGTAGTACTACTAGTAGTAGTACCGGTAGCCTGAGTAGCCACAGCCTCAGGCTGTCAGTGACTCAGTGGCACCCGCCGCCAGCCTGCCAGTGAGCCTGCAAGTGCCAGTGAGTAGTACTAGTACCAGTAGCAACTGTGATAGTACTAGTAATAGAGCTAGCCTGAGTATCCGAGTGTCCAAGTCCGAGTCTGAGTCAGGCTCATTCCGCGTCAGCCTAACTTGAAGGCTGCCAATCACTGGCACTGCCAGTGCCAGCAAGTGCAAGTGGGCGTAAATTTTCCTTGAATAGGCGCCCTCATCTCCAACTTCAACTACAACTTGCACCTTTGCCAACTCGATTCACCATGTGAAACTCATAGCACCTGTCAGCGTTGCCTCGACCTTGAAACACTGCACAAGAATGTCAACTCGAAGACAAACGCGGGCTAAGAATAGCAACAATCAGCACCCGGGAGCCATAGTCAATAAACTCAGAACACGTCGAACAAAAGAGGAGGTATTGAGGGAGAAAGAAGAGAAGGAGAGAAGGAGAGAAGAGCAGGCCTCAAAGCGTGGTGAGGCATTGCGGGAAAAGGAGGAGAAGATAAAACAGAAGGAAGAACGGGCAGAGCTCTGCGCGAAAGCTGCGGCTCAACAAGCCGCGGATGCGAGAGAGAAGAAGAAAACTTGATGCGGAACAGAAACGGGCAGCAAAAGAACAAGAGGCATCTGAGAAGGTACGCAAAAAGAGAGCTGCAGCAGAGCAACAGGAAACAGCAATACTGGAGACGATGGAGCTTGAGAAGAATTTGTCGAAGGCTCTTGACATTCGCACCCAGATGGGCTCAACTGCACCTAAGCTGGCTGGCACTGACAAACGAGGGCTAAAAAAACCGAGAAAGACACTCCTGAAGCTAGTGAGTCCTTATCTTCAAGACAGCGACAGTCGAGTTACCAGATATTGGCATTGCAGGTTCAACGAACGAGGAAAAAGACAGCTTTTGTGAAGCTGAAGGCAATGCAAACTTTTATGTTCGTAAGTTGCATTACCTTTTACGACTTTAGGGGTTTTTTGAAAGATGAACATATTGACTCACGTTATTGATGCAGCCAATTCCGATGGACCAGATAGAGAGCGCGCAAAAAAGGCGAGGAAAAAGGACACCAGAGGTGCACTTCCTTTCCGTACTTGTGTGCACGGGCGCAAAGGCTTCAAGTCGTATCATAGGAGGCACTGGCTATCATAGTACGCTTGCGGACAGGACAGCAGTCTTTCTGGTGAGGATACAGACATGATAGACTCGCCCAATACGTCGAAACGGAACGATAAGACAAAGCGACCTGTCAGGGCACTTCGCAACACAGATGGATCCACTTTCTTTCGGCGGAGAGGGCAGAAATCCTGAGATCGCAAGGAAGATAGTAGAAGATATTGACTTGTGAGTTTGAAGTCGTACTAACTCAACCGTTCGCATCATAGTACGAAAGATGAGTTTCAAATTCAACAAATTCAAGTTGATAGTAAGTGTGAAGCTTGATTTAAACTCAGCTACTTGAAGCTTATCATTGTAGTACTACTTACTACTACTACTAGTAGTACTAGTACTGATAGCTTGAATGCGCCCCGCCACTGCCAGTGGCCGTTTGAGCGTGCCACGCGTGCGCCAGTGACACTGCCAGTGGCAGCGACCGTGGCGGCCCGGCGGGTCACCGCCGTGCCACACTTCTTCAAGATCATCATGAACTCCGAACGTTGCATGCTTCTTCACTTATAATGCTCACATCCTTATCTTGTTTCAAGTTTGGTGAGCCTGGCTGACACAAGGAAAATTTAGGCTCCCCCGCCTCGGTGCAAGAGGATGCAAACTTTAGTCCTTGGGAGGATGAAGGAGAGACAGTAACCCTCACGAGTTTTCAAGGTGTAAAGAATAGCTTTGCGAGCGAGCGACAGCCGGCACATCTTGTTGACTCCGACACTGATAATGTGAGTTGGTTAAAGCATTCATTAGACGGCAGATGAAATCTTAATATTTTGATTGTGCGTTTAATTAGGACGCGAGGAGGACTTACAATACCGCCCCAAGCCAATGTGAGTGCCGCTTAAAGTTCAAAGAAATCGTTCGATTCACAGAGACTATGCATCGGTGGAGTCCCATGCACAACGATGGCTAATTAACAATGTTTCTGTATCGTATCAGGATGGAGCCAGCAATAAATCGAAGAAAAGAAGCTATCCCGCGCACACTACTCCAGTCCGACTTGCAGGCTCCTACAACGTTGGTAAGTGGCATCATAATGTCTTGCTTCGTTCGCCGCTGTGAAGCTAACTTATCCTTCCTTCTTTGTGCTCTGGAGAAGAAGAATATCAGGAGGACAATCGGCCGTTCAGGTGAGTGTTTCACATCAAAGCATGGATCTAGGTGCCGGACTTTCTTGTGTCCTTCGGCGTCGACATATCTTTACTTCATTACTTACCAAACCGTACTCTGAATAGGGCGCGAAAATGCAGAGAATCGCCAACTCCCAGCTTTGATGTAACGGTAAGTTTATTCTGCTTTTACCACCCGCTGGCACTACTCACCTGTCATCTCGTCAGGAGGGTATTACTGTCGATGGACATAGAGAGCAATCGCCGGCGTTGTATCTGCAGATGCAGGTATGTGTAGGCATCGACACTCAATAGGACAACTTTCTGCACCCCTTTCTTTGGCAAGGATCTGGTCGTCTACTAAGCTTTGCTTATTGTAGGACAGCATGATCGCGAATAATAAGAAGAGGAAGTCACCGCCGGACTCTAACTCGCATGCCGTGGTAATTCTTGCATTTCCACCCAATATTCAGATCACTTCCTTACTATCTAAAACAGACTAGCATGAACGTGTATATGAAGAAGCCGTCATCACAGGCTGCCATCGACAGTTAGTGTTAATCCTTCTAATCTCCATTTCATATCATTTCTGATTAAGCAACAAGGATTTGAACCTCACTCTAGTAACAAGAGTAAACTGCAAGACAGTCATTCTCAGGCTGATATACTGGTATTCAATTCTCTTCGAGCTTTTCTTGGTCCAATTCCTCTAATTGCTACAGATGAAATCTTCTACTTCTATTCGCAATTTGAAGAGGTCTCTGGCGGCTCATGCGCAACATATTGCAAGTGTGAGCTAATTGCTGCAATTGAGTTTCGTGTACTAATTCAAGGCTCCTTTAACAGGCAAGGTGGTTGTGAGGTGTCGCTAACACCACGAGCACAATCACCTGCGATGACGACAGTATCCATCAGTCCTGAACCCGAAGTGCTCGCAGCCAAGGGCTCATCTTGGTCATCGCAAAGTCTCTCGGAAAGGGACTAACTAGCTCTGTGCGTTAATCAAATCATGTCTATGATATACAGTGCCACTAACTTGCAGAAATTTGCAGACATCTGTAGGCTTTTATTAGGACAAGGATAGAAATAGTATCGGAAGGGAGGTGAAATCTCCGCGCTCCCAAGGCAAAAAAAGGCAACGAAATCAGTGTCTCCCTCCCGGAAATCAGGCAGGCTGGACCTCACATTCTTCTGCCTTCGCTGTATCGCGCAGTTGGAACGTCCCCAAACTCCCATGGCAAAACCCGGACCACATTAAGTCCATCGGAGCCTTGTGGGGGAAGGTGTTTGATTCTGTCGAACTAGTATACGACACGCAATTGGCCGACATCTGTTCTTTAGTTGAGTCATCCCTTATTGTCTTTCATCGTCCATTTTGAATCAAGTTTGATCGGCCCTGAGGCAGCCCCAGAGATGCTCTCGATAGTTGGCGCAAGAAATTGTTCGAGAAAGTCCGAACAATCAATTTCGAAGTTTCGTCGGCAACGAGCGTTCTAAGTCGGTGGAGACCGAAGAAATTGTGAAGATGTTGCAGACGATGGTCGACAAGAAGAAAGCTGAACCATTCCTCTGGGAAAGCTGGCATAGTATGGATAAGGTATGTAAAAATTTGCCCCATGTCACCCTTCGTATCCCTGCATTGACTCTGAAAGTACAGAAGCAAGGGTTGTTCTGCTCTGATCTTGTAATCTCAGTGTTGTCCGTACACCTAGTCTTGGCCCTGGGTCGGCATAAAGTACTGGATAAAAACACAATAGGAAAGCCTATCGGTGCCCTCGCTCTTGCGGCAACCGCGGTATCTATCTACTTCAGTTCTTATAGTGGCTTTATTCGCTGAATTTCTCATGAACAGGTCAAGGTTGCAATCGACAAGCAAGTGGCCCGGTTGCAAAAGATCAAAGAAGAGTTTGGTGGCGCTGAGTGGTACTTCACCAGTGCTCTGTGGCAGCCTCATACGGACGACTATGTTAACTTATTGTCGAATTCCTCGTTTTTTACTGAATCAAACTGGGAGAAGGTCCGATCCCGCCTAGCAGCTTACAATTCCATTGAAGATTTTAGTGCGGGAAAGAACACCGAACTTGTTGGATCGGGTGTCACTGGCAGGGATTTCTCCCTGTATCTTGACGTTGGAGACGCGGATGCGAGCGGCGAGTATACATATGGCGAGGGCGCTACTAGAAGTAGTAAGTGCAAGGAGGATAAGGATAATGACGGCGAAGAAGTCGAGGATTTCAAGGATAGGGAAGACGATATGGAGGACGAGAGTGTGCTTGGCGAGGGAGACGAGGTCGAGGACAAGGATCAGGAGGAGGACAAGGATCAGGATCAGGATGAGAACAAGGATGCGGACGAGAATTTCAGCGTGGGTTATGGACGCAGTGGAGGTTTTGAGGGCGAGGAGAATGACGCAGGCAGAGAGGACTGGGAAGGTGAGGGCGATCGCGAGGAGGACGAGGGTTCATTATGGGATTCGGCTACGGACGGCGCAGACTTTTAGAGCAGCAGGTCGATCTCTGGTGAGCTTCGGCTTTGACCCATCACCCCGCCACTGTATTCAAGCTCTTACTACCATCAACTTGCAGTGGCATTCGTTCTCTGAATATGCCGAGGAACAGCCTGCCAGCGAGGCAGAAGTGGCAAAATACAATCTGGTTCAGGATGCCGTGGTGTAGCTACTGAGGGACCGTGACACTGATGCACTGATTTCTACTTATTGTCTTAAATTACTTGTGGAAATGAAGTAATTCTGGAACCTCTTACGCACTTACACGCTTGAGTACTGCAAACCGACAGACAAAAAAGTCTGCTTATATGATTAAATGATGAATTACTTATGGAATGAACTACTTGAACCCCTTACAAACTTATACACTTGAGCACTGCAATTCGAATGCCAGAAAAAAACTTCTGATATGCTTGAATGCTGAAGACTGAATGCCTGAAGTACTGATTTAAGTCGACGGCACTGATTTCAGCAGGCCCCTTCCTGAATAATGAAACCACATGCCTGAAATCAGTAAATCAGTAGAATTTCACTTCCCAGGGCTTCAGTAAATTTCAGACCGTTTAAGTAACCTTAAGTGAAAAAGAAGATTCCCTGATGG